>WPIO01000230.1:0-244927 GCA_009760855.2 Cristatella mucedo | reverse complement strand
TGGAATCTGGATGACTGGAATCTGGCACCTACAAAACGGATACAGGCTGCCATTCATGGAGATCGATGACAGTGCTTAGCTTACTCCGTTTATAATAATAATAATACATTTACGTAGCGACTTCAAAGAACTGAATCGCTTTCTATGTACCTCACAGATGCTGTATAAAAAGTATTACCGAATGATTGGTGGTAACATATGCAAGCAACAGGCACAGTGCAAGCAAGTACATGCACACAAAAAAACAAATCATAAATACCAACCAACAGCTATCACCAAATCCTGAACGACACCAAGCCACTCGGCCAGCATCCTGCAATGTGATCCGCTGGCAGTTCATCTGAATACATAACTCACATTAAATCACAGGCTAACATCCACAGGCAGTCGCATCTATAACAGCTGTGAACCACTAGCGAAAAAATACTGGATTTCACATGCACTGTGCAAAGCATTCAACTGCACACACTTGTAACCATACTGTCGCCAGTACTAATTGACGAAAATCCTTGTTTGGTGCTAATGCAGTGACCCAGTCAGTTGCCTAATTTCAACCCCATAGAGCAATTATGAAGCGATATCGACAAGTGGCTGTTGGGCAGTGCTTGGCCTACACAAGTAGCAAACTATTCAAGAAAACTCAGGCTCTGCGAAATGTGCTGCAGCTGAAGAGACGTTGCACAAGCTGGTGGCCTCTGCACCAAGCCAGATAAGGAAGGTCGTAACTAATCTAGATATGTCGATGTCATACTGAACCTATACACACCAAAAGCATGTGTGTTTGTTTCTGGGCTGTCGATGAGTATTCTCACAAGTTTGCACAACTTTAACACGCCTGGTATCGTAGAAAACCCTCTTATTACCTGACCGATTTAACAGCAGCTGCAGCTGTGGCCATATAGCAAATATTTTTTTGCGGCTGACGGTCCACATAAACCTTGCCCAAAGACACCAAAGTTGACAGAGTTGACTTATCTAGCTGCTGGTTCACAGCCCATCTCAGTAGGACATTCCAAAGCACGTTTGTCAACAGGCACCGACCACCTTGGGAACCATAAAAGTAAGGATCACCCCACGGATCTGTGCCAGGTCCACTTAAGTCACAATTTATACTCTCCCTCGAGCCGATGTAATCACCATGCACAATCTATCTTATCTGCACATGACACAGACATATCTGTGATTTGATCACTCTCTGCTACTAGCACATCCAACTCTCTTGAACCATGTATTGCTGACGTGAACACTTGAATAGCAGCAATACTTGCTCGTGTTACATTACAATGAAACCAATTTATGTGTACTAGGAAAACTCAATGCTACTATTAAAATTGAAATGCTACTCCACAGTCAAATCAGCCTATTTTCAGCTTCATAACATTGCTAAAATTAGGGCTTGTTTAGATAAGGATACCACGTCCAAGTTGGTCCATGCATTCGTGACATCTCGTCTCGACTTCTGCAACTCACTGCTTACTGGCCTACCAGCATGTGCGATCAGGCGATTGCAGCTGGTGCAAAACTCTGCAGCTAGGCTTGTCTGCCGTGAGCGTCGCAGTTGCCACATTACTCCACTTCTCGCCGACCTGCACTGGTTACCAGTCAAGCAACGGATTGACTTCAAGGTTTTGTCGCTCACTTTTAGGTCTCTTCATTCTATGGCTCCAGCCTATCTTTCAGAGATACTACCCCATCAGGCAAAGCATCGTACCACTCGCTTTTCGGAATCCAAACAGTCTAGAAATACCTCGTACAAACCTTAAATCCTTTGGAGACCGTGCATTTAGCTCGTATGCTCCCACAGCCTGGAACTCCCTCCCGACCTGCATCAGAACATCCCCTGACCTGACCACATTTAAAAGAAACTTAAAAACATTCCTATTTAGGACAGCATTTAGTGGGTCCTTGTGATTCGTCCTCGATGTGCTTATGCGTGCTGACACTGTTCATGCTGCCACTAACCACATTTGCATGCTGACCCAGTGCATGTAACCCCTAACCATGTTATTCATTTTGTTTGTTTTTCAAGCATGATTTTACTTACTATTCTATTGCGTATCACTTTGCAGCAAATGTAAAGCGCCTAGAAAGAGATTAAGTTCTCTGAGGGCGCTTTATCAAGTGCAATATTATTATTATTATTATTATTATTACTCAAAATCTACTCAGCTTGCTATGTCTGCGGTAACCTCCAAGCATAATCTGGGTGTCTGGGTTGAAAGTGACTTTTCCCTACCCCAGTTTCCAGGTCGAAAGGAAGTGACTTTCTGTTAGATGACCGTGTGGAGTGAACCTACTTTCGGCTAGCTAATACGATTGAATAAACTTGGCACTGCTATGCAAGCACGCCTCAGCAATGCATTAGTGACATTGCTTCACTAAATTCTGGTATTCACGACTGTGCAATAACATGGTTCTCGAAACGGCTTGCCTATCGACACTAAGCTCTATTCATGCACCGACCACGCTGCTCCCTCATCTAACTGAAGTCGTTTGTTCAGCCGAGCATCTAACCGACCTCAAATTCTTCTATTTCCTATTTAATTTCTTTGCTCCCTAATCCCGAGCTTTTAGCTAATTTCGATCGAGAGGTCTACTTGAATGACTTTAGGAGAGCTAAAATCTAGCCCCTTCCTCATATTAAAAGAAACTTGCCCGAGTGACTTGCCCTTTATGCACTTAGCTGTGCTGCCTATGTGGAGGGTATTTATTAGAAACCCATTCACGTGCATCCTTTTCTACATTCTGCACAGTGCTAGGAGAGAGAGAGGGAGAGAGAGAGACGGAGAGAGAGAGAGAGAGAGAAAGAGAGATTACACGGCTACACTTTTGCCTCTGTATTAATGGGGCTCATATTAATTCGCATCATATTCTATGCAAACAACTTAGCCACCCTGTTAATCAAGTTCAATGTTCTACAAGTGACTAGCCTTGACTGTTAACGCTTACGTAGGGGGGCCGTAGTTGCCCTGCAAAATCTGAATGTGAGGTGACATATGCAAAAAGAGATAATGCTCAACATATGACAGGCTAAGTCGTGAGCCCTGTGGCATATGCAAACTGCCTGGGTGAAGATAAGGGGGCGAATAGATGGAGATTCAGTTCTCTTGGGTGAAATACAAATAGTTTTTATTCAATACCAAGGTCTCAATCCACCTCTGAAGTATGGAGTACCTCAGGGCTCTGTGCTTGGTCAACTTCTTGTATCGACGTATACTCTTTATCTTTCGGATGTGACTGCCAAGCACAATCTAGGCTATCACTTCTATGCAGATGACACTCAGTTGCACTTTGTTTTGATCTTTCCCTACCCTCCATCACGTCGAACCCTCTCGACTCACTTGCTGCATCTATTGATGACATCCGCATGTGGATGGCAGCAAACTTTCTGAATTTTAATGATGATAAAACCGACTTACTAGTTATGGGCAAATTAAGTGTGATACGGAAATTAGAAAGGTCAACGCCCACAATCGGCTCTGCCAGCATCTCTCCTGCTAAATCTGCACGAAATCTAGGTGTCACGTTCCAAAGTGAAGTTTCACTAGAAGATCGCATTAGCTCCACAGCCAAGTCTGCCTGCTTTCAGCTACATAAAATTGCTAAAATTCGGGCTTGCTTAAACAAAGATAGCACATCTAAATTGTTCTATGCATTTCCGACATCCGGTCTTGACTTCTATAAATCCCATCTTGCCGGTCTACCGGCTTGGGCAATCAGGTGCCTGCAGCTGTTGCAAAACTGCAGCTAGGCTTGTCTGTCGAGAGCGTCATAGTTATCACACTTACCACATCTCGCCGACCTGCACTGCACTGGTTCCCAGTCAAGCAACGCATCGAGTTCAATGTTCTGTCACTCACTTGTAAGTCTCTTTATTCTTTGGCTCCAGCCTATATATTAGGTCTACTCCACACAAGGCTAAGCATAGTACTAACGCCTTTCGGAATCTAATCGTTTACCTATACTTGGCACGCACCTCAAACCCTTTGGAGACCCTGCCTTTAGTGAGTATGCTCCCATAGAGTGGAACTCACTTCCGACTTGAGTCACATGCATGCGTGCATGCACACTGGGAAAAGAACACAAAGCAAGCCAGCATGTACTGCCAACCAGTCACTGATGCAATCTATCCTCCCGGAATGATCCTGGAAGACCCTCATCCCTGATAAGGAGAGATACCAATGGTAGCAGACGGATACATAATTTATGCAACAATGCATATCACTGCTTTATAAGACTCTAAAATCTAAGCCGTCTAAGGATTAGGTATCCTCTTTGCAGGCAAGGCTTTGTCTCTAAAGTTTGCATTTCAAATACTGTTGGCTGTAAGCAACTAGGCTTAAACTAAGAGGACCCTTCCATGCTTGCATTTCGGAGCTATTAAAGAAATCCGCGTGCAAAGCAACTTGCGAGTTGTCCACAACTCGACCAAAACGCAGTCTTTCAATAGATAACTAAAGTGAGCAGCAACATTACTACTACAAATAATAAAACTGATTCGCATAAGTGCAATTACTGAATCTAGCAATAGTTGCTAATTGTTTCATGCGTAGGTATAGCAACAAAGGGCAGGAGCAGCAGCACTTGAAGAGGCGGCAGCCAGCAAGCAGTGAAAATATAAAAGCACAAGCGTGGGCAAATGCAGCCAAAATGCAAACAAAGCATTGTGAGGCATCCGTAGGAATCATCCGTGATCCATTGCCATCACACATAACTGCATTCTACATTGAAGGGATTCGTCAACAACGTTAACACGTGGCTCTCCAACCAGCATAAACGCGTACGATTTTGAATGCAGATTTGAATGCAGAATTTAGATGCAACGTAAATGTGAGAGTTCCAATCAGCATGCAGTGCATCAGTGCAGCACACATGCATGAGTGAAACAGCAGGGGTACCATACAATACTCTAATGCTGATACACTAGGGCTGAAACAGCACAACGAATAACACTGTTCACACTTGCACATCCTGAAACACGAAGGCTGTTATGGACAAGACCACGGCTTGCATCTAGCATATAATATTATTAACCTATATGTAGCAAACAAATCATAAATACCAACCAACAGCTATCACCAAATCCTGAACGACCCCAAGCCACTCGGCCAGCATCCTGCAATGTGATACGCTGGCAGTTCATCTAAATATATAACTCACATTAAATCACAGGCTAACATTCACAGGCAGTCGCATCTATAACTGCTGCGAACCACTAGCGAAAAAAGACAGGATTTTGAATGCACTGTGCAAAGCATTCAACTGCACACACTTGTAACCATACTGCTGCCAGTATTAATTGACGAAAATCCTTGTTTGGTGCTAATTCAGTGACCCAGTCAGTTGCTTAATTTTAACCTCGTAGAACGATTATGAAGCGATATCGACAAGTTGGCTTGAGGGACAGTGCTTGGCCTACACAAGTAGCATACTATTGAGCAAAACTCAGGCTTTACAAAACGTGCTGCAGCTGAAGAGACGCTGCACAAGCTGGTGGCCTCTGCACCAAACTAGATAAGGGAGGTCGTAACTAATCTAGATGTGTCAACGTCTTACTGAACCCATACACACCAAAAGCATGTGTGTTTGTTCCTGGGCTGTCGATGAGTATTCTCACAAGTTTGCACAACTTTAACACGCCTGGTATCGTACGAAACCCTCTGATTACCTGACCGATTTAACGGCAGCACAAGCCGTGGCCATATAGCAAGAACTTTTTTGCGGCTGACGGTCCACATAAACCTGGCCCGATGACACCAAAGTTGACAGACATGACTTGTCTAGCTGCTAGTTCACAGCCCATCTCAGTAGGACATTCCAAAGCCCGTTTGTCAACAGGCACCGACCATCTTGGGAACCATAAAAGTAATGGTCACCCCACGGATCTGTGCCAGGTCCAATTACGTCACAACTTACACTCTACCTCGAGCCGATGTAATCGCCATGCACAATCTATCTTTCCTGCACATGACACAGACGTGTCTGTGATTTGATCACTCTCTGCTACCACCACATCCAACTCTCTTGAACCATGTATTGCTGACATGAACACCTCAATGGCAGCAATACTTGCTCGTGTGAAACAGCGATTAAACCAACTTATGTATACTAGGAAAACTCAATACTACTATAAAAATTGAAATGATGCTCCTCAAAATCTACTCAGCTTGCTATGTCTGCGGTAACCTCCAAGCATAATCTGGGTGTCTGGGTCGAAAGTGACCTTTCCCTACCCGAGTTTCCTGGTCGAAAGGAAGTGACCTTACGTTAGATGACCAAGTGAGCTCAGGAGTGCAGTGAACTTATTTTCAGCTAGCTAACACGATTGAATATACATGGCACTGCTATGGAAGCACGCCTCAGCCTTGCCAATGCATTAGTGACATCGCTTCACTAAATTCTGGTATTCACGACTGTGTGATAACATGGTTCTCGCAACGGCTTGCCTATGCACACGAAGCCATAATCAGGCACCGACCACACTGCTCCCTCATCTAACTTAAGCCGTTTGTTCACCCGTGCTTCTAACCAACCTCAGATTCTCTGCATTCGTATTTGATTTCTTTGCTCCCTAATCACGAGCTTTCAGCTAATCTCGATCAAGACGTCTACTTGAATGACTTTAGGAAAGCTAAAATTTAGATTCTTCATCATATTATTATAAACTTGCTTATGTGAAATGCCCTTTATGCACTTAGCTGTGCTGCCTCTGTGGAGAGTATTTACTACAAACCCATTGACATGCATCCTTTTCTACATATAATAATAATATTATTATTATTAATTCACTTGATAAAGTGCCCACAGAGAACTTAATCTCTTCCTAGGTGTTTTAACTTTGCTGCAAAGGGAAACGCGATTGAATCGTGAGTACTATCTTGCTTGATAAACTACATGAACAACGTGGTTAGGGGTGACATGCACAGGGTAAGCATGCAAATGTGGAAAGTTGCAGCATGCACAGTGTCAGCATGCATAAGCACATGAAGGACGAATCACAGGGACCCACTAAATGCTGTCCTAAAAAGGTGTGTTTTTAAGTTCCTTTGAAATGTGGTCAGGTCATGGGATGTTCTGACGCAAGTCGGGAGGGAGCTCCAGGCTTTGGGAGCATACGAACTAAATGCACGGTCTCCAAAGGATTTAAGGTTTGTACGACGTATTGGTAGACTGTTGGATTCCGAAAAGCGGGTGGTACAATGCTTGGCCTGATGAGGGAGTATATCTGAGAGATAGGCTGGAGCCATAGAATGAAGTGACCTAAAAGTGAGTGACAAAACCTTGAAGTCAATCTGTTGCTTGACTGGTAGCCAGTGCAGGTCGGCGAGAAGTGGTGTAATGTGGCAACTGCGACGCTCACGACAGACAAGCCTAGCTGCAGAGTTTTGCACCAGCTGCAATTGCCTGATAGCACATGCTGGTAGGCCAGTAAGTAGTGAGTTGCAGAAGTCGAGACAGGACGTCACGAATGCATGGACCAACTTGGACATGGTATCTTTATCTAAACAAGCCCGAATTTTAGCAATGTGAAGCTGAAAATGGGCAGACTTGACTGTGGAGCTGATGTGGTCGTCTAATAAGAGGTCTCTTTGGAACATGACACATAGATCTCGAGCTGATTCAACTAGGGACATGCTGGCAGAGCCAATTTTTACCGTCAGCCTTTCCAATTTCTGAATCACATTGGGTTTGCCCATAACTAGAGGGTAAGTTGTATCATCGTTTAGTTTTGGAAAATTTGCTGCCATCCATGTGCGGATGTCATCAATACATGCAGCAAGTGAGTTGAGAAAATTCGAGGTGCTCGAAGGTTGGGAGGTATCAAAGCAAAGGTACAACTGAGTGTCATCCGCATAGAAGTGAGAGCCTAGATTGTGCTTGGCAATCACACCAGCAAGAGGCAGAGTATAAACCGTGAAAAGGACCGGACCTAGCACAGAGCCCTGAGGTACTCCATATTTCAGAGGTACTTCAGATGATCTTTGTACATCACGTCAATACTCTGGAGTCTCCCACTGAGATAGGACCTGAACCACTGCAGAGCAGTGCCAGTGATGCCCAGGCGAGATGAGAGGCGCTCTAGAAGAACTTTGTGATCGATAGGAACAAAAGCTGCCGAAAGATCGAGCAAAACAAGCAGAGACACTCTACCTATGTCTGCATTCCTAAGTAGGTCGTTGCACAGCCTAAGCAATGCTGACTCTGTGAACTGATTAGCTCTAAAGCCAGACTGGAACTTACTAGCAAGGTTTGAGGGTTCAATTTATGAGTTCAGCTGGTCAGCCACGAACCGTTCCAGTGTCTTTGATGGGAATGGTAGAAGGGAGACTGGGCGGTAGTTGCTCAAGTTCTCTTGGTCTAGTGTCGCTTTCTTGAGAAGTGACCTGACTGCAGCTTTTTTGAAAGGTGCTGGGACATGAGCTGAGGCTAATGACATTGTAATGATGTTAGTTATGCATAGCAGCAGCAGATCAATGCAACGTAGAAGCAGGACAGTGGGAATAGTGTCCAGAAGACTTGCTGTCTTCTTTGATTGGGATATGAACTTCAGGACGAGATCACTAGGAACCTGCTTAAATGTAGACATTGAGGAGCAGCAAGGAATCGGGGAACAGCATTCTAGGGGGATGTTGTCATCACAGGGATGGACTCCCTGATCTTGTCTATCTTCTGCACAAAGAATCGAGAGAAGCGATCGGCTAGATCATCACAAGGATCATCAGGTAAAGAACTAATATGGGAGCAGTTGAGGAGGTGGTTTATCGTCGACATCAGAATTTTTGGATTGTGCATCTGTGATTCAACAATGTTTTTACATAAGCTAAACTTGGCCTTTGCTAGGATCGATCGGTACGACCTACAGTAGTCTTCATATGCCAGTCGATGGACAGTCAGTCCAGATCTTTTGTATGCTTTTTCAAGCTTGCACTTAGTAGACCTGGCTAGTTTAATGTCTGTGGTAAAACATAGGCCGTCTGAGCGAGGGCACACAGTGTGCTTAGTCAGTGGTGCACAGTCGTCGAGCGTGTCAGCTAGTGTCGTGTTGTAGCTCTCTAACAATGATGACAGATCGGAAGGAGGACTGAGCAGCAGAGGCGAAGCAGATATTCTCGCATGGACAGCATCGATGTCAAGTGTCTTGAGGTTTCGCGATTCACAGGTTATTTAAGAGGATGAGGTGGGCACACACTGTAGATTGAATGTGATCTGCATGTGGTCAGATAAGCAGGATTTGGTAATAATTGGTCGTGACAAAGTGCAGTTGTATGAGAAAATCTGGTCCAGCGTGTGACCCTTTATGTGAGTAGGGCCATGCACATGAGCCACAATAGACAATGAGTCAGTCAATGCACAAAATTCAGTGCTGAAGGTGTCAGATAAGTTATCAAAGTGAATGTTGAAATCCCCCATAACAAGGAAGGATCAATCTCTTGCACACAGAATCGAAATGAGATCGGAGAAATCTGAGATAAAGGAGGATGTGGTACCTGGAGGGCGATAGACTACTGCCACTATCGGTAGCTTGTTTTCGGGTGAGACCAGGACAACTGATTCAAAAGACTGCATCGAGGGTACTGCAAATAGCTTGAAGTTGAGAATTTTGAGCGCACGATAACAGCAACTCCACCTGCAGTTTTGATTGATCGAGGGGTGTGAAAGAATGAGAAACCAGTTGGAGTAGCATCTTTAAATCTAGGTGTCATATTACAAAGCGACCTCTCGTTAGACGACCACATCAGCTCCACAGTCAAATCCGCCTATTTTCAGCTTCATAACATTGCTAAAATTCGGGCTTGTTTAGATAAGGATACCACATCCAAGTTGGTCCATGCATTCGTGACATCTCGTCTCGACTTCTGCAACTCACTGCTCACTGGCCTACCAGCATGTGCGATCAGGCGATTGCAGCTGGTGCAAAACTCTGCAGCTAGACTTGTCTGCCGTGAGCGTCGCAGTTGCCACATTGCTCCACTTCTCGCCGACCTGCACTGGCTACCAGTCAAGCAACGGATTGACTTCAAGGTTTTGTCGCTCACTTTTAGGTCCCTTCATTCTATGGCTCCAGCCTATCTGTCAGATATACTACCCCATCAGCCTAAGCATCGTACCACCCGCTTTTCGGAATCCAACAGTCTAGAAATACCTCATACAAACCTTAAATCCTTTGGAGACCGTGCATTTAGTTCATATGCTCCCAAAGCCTGGAACTCCCTCCCGACCTGCGTCAGAACATCCCCTGACCTGACCACATTTAAAAGGAATCTAAAAGCACGCCTATTTAGGACAGCATTTAGTGGGTCCCTGTGATTCGTCCTTGATGTGCTTATGCGTGCTGACACTGTGCATGCTGCCACTAACCACATTTGCATGCTGACCCTGTGCATGTCACCCCTAACCATATTATTCATTTCGTTTGTTTTTTTCAAGCATGATTTTACTTACCATTCAATTGCATTTCAATTTACAGCAAATGTAAAGCGCCTAGAAAGAGATTAAGTTCTCTGAGGGCGCTTTATCAAGTGAATTATTATTATTATTAATATTATTAAATGTCGGGCAGTTTATCGATTTTAGCCAAGTTTCTGTTAGGGCAAGCAGGTCGATACAATTTTCAGAAACAACGTCACTTATTACCAGAGGTTTATTGCACATTGAGCGAGGATTGCAAAAGCAAGCATAAAGTCTGGCCGTGGAGTTATAACAGGCCTGATGACCACTAAGTTAGAGTGATTCACAGTGAGGCAAGTGAGGGAACATGCTGACCGGTTCCAGACCAATACGTGCCAATACCAATCGTGCCAATACGAGACGATTCGAGACAGTGTAATACCAAACGAGCTGGTATTCAGCTCCCAGTTCCCACCTAACGAGCGGTGTCTGAGCTGGCTGTTCCGGTCACTGCGGTGGCTCTGGGGCGCTTTTCTTTTGTTAATGAATAGTTCACGAATCTTAGAAACAGCATTAATATCTAGAAATGCATTTGATCTACGATGAGGAAGCAATAGAAGCTGCTGACGATCATAACTAACATACAGGTTCCTAGCTGACTTCTTGTCATGATGTATACTCTCCGTCTTGCCGATGTGATTGCCAAGCACAATCTAGGCTATCACTTCTATGCAAATGACACTCAGTTGTACATTGTTTTGGATCCTTCCCTACCCTTAATCACGTCGAATCCTCTCGACTCACTTGCTGCATCTCTTGATGACATCCGCATGTGGATGGCAGCAAACTTCTTAAATTGAGTGATGATAAAACCGACATACTAGATATGGGCAAACTAACTGTGATACGGAAATTAGAAAGGTCAACGCCCACAATCGGCTCTGCCAGCATCTCTCCTGTTAAATCTGCACGAAATCTAGGTGTCACGTTCCAAAGTGAAGTTTCACTAGAAGATCGCATTAGCTCCACAGCCAAGTCTGCCTGCTTTCAGCTACATAAAATTGGTAAAATTCGGGTTTGCTTAGACGAAGATAGCACGTCTACATTGGTCCATGTATTTCGAACATCCCGTCTTGACTTCTGTAAACCACTGCTTGCTGGTCTACCGGCTTGGGCAATCAGGTGCCTGCAGCTGTTGCAAAACTGCAGTTAGGCTTGTCTGTCGTGAGCACCACAGTTGTCACACCTACCACTTCTCGCCGACCTGCACTGCACTGGTTCCCAGTCAAGCAACGCATCGAGTTCAATGTTCTGTCACTCACTTTTAAGTCTCTTTATTCTTTGGCTCCAGCCTATATATTAGATCTACTCCACACAAGGCTAAGTATAGTACTAACACCTTTCGGAATCTAATCGTTTACCTATGCTTGGTATGAACCTCAAACCCTCTGGAGATCCTGCCTTTACTTCGTATGCTCCCAAAGAGTGAAACTCACTTCCGATTTGAGTCACGACATCACCTGACTTGACCACATTTAAAATGAAACTAAAAAGGCATCAATTTCTCATAGCATCTAGTGGGTCAGTGTGATTCGTTCTCTGTGAGCTTATGCATGCTGACTCAGCAGGCAAACCATTTTTGCATGCTGACCCTGTGCATGTCACACCTTACCATATTAAGCTTGTTTTTATTGAGCATGCTACCACTAACCATTCGATCGTGCTTCCTTTGCAGCAAATGTCACGTGCACAGACAAAGATTGACGGCACTATAGCGAATGAATCATTTGTTATTCCTATTAGCAGTACCTTACTAAGGGGAAGGAGAACAGTAGGATTCAAGCGAGTGCAATTATTCGGGTGCATGCACAATATCCACGCTAGTGTGATACCTATGTCGACAAACACACACGTCAAATAAAGCGAGACGTGCCCTGTATATGCACGGTCACACATGAAATTGCAACACATGCGCACATGCACGCACACAAGAATGCACACACATACGCTGGGATAGGAACGCAAAGCAAGCCAGCATGTACTGTCAACCAGTCACTGATGAAATCTATCCTCCCGGAATGATCCTGGAAGACCCTCATCCCTGATAAGGAGAGATACCATAGTAGCAGACGGATACCTAATTTATGCAACAATGCATATCACTGCTTTATAAGACTCTAAAATCCAAGCCGTCTAAGGATTAGGTATCCTCCTTGCAGGCAAGGCTTTGTCTCTAAAGTCTGCATTTCAGATACTGCTGGCTCTAAGCAACTAGGCTTAAACTAAGACGATCCTGCCATGCTTGCATTGCGGTGCCTATTAAAGAAATCCGCGTGCAAAGCAACTTGCAAGTTGTCCACAACTCGACCAAAACGCAGTATTTTAATAGATGGCTAAATTTAGTAGCAACATTACTGTTACGAATAATAAAACAAATTCGCATAAGTGCAATTACTGCATCTAGCAATAGTTGCTAATCTATTCACACCCAGGTATAGCAACAAAGGGCAGGAGCAGCAGCACTTGAAGAGGCGGCAGCCAGCAAGCAGTGAAAATATAACAGCACAGGCGTGGGCGAATGCAGCCATAATGCAAGCAAAACTTCATGAGGGATCCAAAAGGATCATCCGTGCGTGATAAAGGTTCTCATCTAGAGGTTCTCAAACAGTACAGGAGGAGCACATACTCTGAAGTAGCTCCGTGGGCAGCATGCTGAAATATTTCGGATACGATATCGAATGAGGAATCGCTAGTAATCAAAGCGCGACACGCCTTATCCCGACAGCAAGAAGTACATACCTTACACCACCTTTGATTTCCTAGAGCTCTCCTGCACTGCGTCAACGTCGCATCACCTAGAGAGCGATACTACCGTCGGTGCAGTCTGGGAATCCCCAGGATAACGTCCACTTGTCGGTCAAGGACGTTCGTTAGTAGGCTCGCTTGGTGGGCGAACGGTGATGACGTGCTCCGTAGCTGTGAAAATCGTGCATCGTGTTAAAAATTTAGAAATTAGCACTCAAATGGAGTTTTATGGTAAGCGAAATTCGGAAAGTCCTAACAAATATAGGCATCGTCTATCTAGAATAGCGTCGCGCCGCCACCGCTCGCCCAAAGCCCCTGTGGGGCCTGGCCGTGCTCGTACAATTTCCGAAACAAAAAATCTTACAATATCACACCGCTCCGAACGGCCACCTCATTAGGCGCTGCAGTATGACAGTATCAGCTGACTAAGCTGGATTAAATTGCAACGGGTCAGCTGCGTTTCGCGCGACCCGGTAGTACTGCAGTGACCAACTTTCTGCTTGTCCAACAGACTGTGAGGACGCTATCCACTCTCTTTCTCCCTCCCTTTCGTCTTACTCTCTTATCCACCGACGCTGCGGAGAGCTGCCAACGCGACAGCTACTACCGCTAGATCCGTACGTAAGCGCTTTAGTTACTAGCGATTAATTAATTTGTCACTACAGCAAGTAATCCACACCATATTATACATACAGTAATACATGCCAGTATAGGACCTGCAGGGCAAAAACATTACCTGTGATTTCCTAGAGCTCTACTGCAGCATTACCTACAGCTCCAAAGGGAATTTCCATAACGCAACCGCTTACCAGCCGAGGACGTCCAATGGAGCTCTAATCAAAGACCTCTAATTTTAGTCATGAATCGGACGTAATGGCTCGCAGTGGAGACAGTCTTCTTAATGAAACTTAAACCCACTCTCTCCCTAATTTCTCTCCTCTCCACGCGTTCCGGAGCTGCTCCCACGACCTCGTCATCCGTATGTATGCAACGGAGCAGCTCTCAGGCTAGCCGCGATGTTAGCCCTTGCCTTAGTGGGCTTAACTAGGGTACCTGGAGCAACCGTAGCGGGCGGACTAGCCAAGAAGAATTGGGTAGGGGGGACACATTAGTTAAACCGGGAGCGGAGCGAGGCGTCAGTTGACAGCGAGATCCGCTTAGGTTAGAATCGAGCTTAGGGTAGACAAAGAGCGGTCAGGATGTGGTCCGACTACTGTGCTCCACTAGACAAAGAGCTAAAGGATGGCAAGCTGGCGGGGGAGCCATATAGTAAATTACAGGCAGATGCGAATAGGCCGATGACGGACACCGAGAGCTAGGGTCCGACAAAAATAGCAGCTACCCTCAAGGTCAAGAGGCGGGGAGAGAGAGAGATATAAACGAGACGACTGACAGAGCTCAGGGCTGCAGCTTCGGTAGTCGATGCGAGACTACGCTTCAAGAGCACGAGAGGCGAACCTACGGCGACGGACAGCTAAGTGCAACTTAGACTGCGCAGTTGTGTTCTGTCGGCTACTCAGTTAGCCGCTCGTATATTGGGGTGCTGCAGCGACGCGCGCATAGGGTAGTAAGTTATACTCGGACTTCGGGAGTTCGCGCAGTTAACTCCGTCGGTCCGGCACACGCCGCGTAAACGCGTAGGGTAGTTATTATAGTCGGGCTTCGGGAGTTTGTGCAGTTAACTCCGTCGGACCGATGCGCGCCGCGTAAAGCGCTTGCGCCGGCGCGTAACCACTACTAACAAGCCCACAATAAACTATTGCTTTCGGCACCCATTTGTGGCCGCCTGTGTTTTAACCGTACCGCAGCACTGCATCGCACAGTCTACCGGCAGAGAGCCGGGGGACGAGCTTCTCTACGCGGTTACATTTGGTGACCCTGCTTTTGATTCGAAACACTTGCAACCTTCTTGATTATACGTGGAGATGGCTTCGTTAAACGGTTCGGAGATATTGAATACCTCCGGCCCAGCGTTCGACATCCTGCAGTCGAGCCTAAACGACCGCGCTATTTTTGCTTCGCGTAGCCGCGATCTAACGGAGCGTTTGAGCGCGCTCGAGGAAGAGAATGCGCAGCTACGCGCGGCGGCCGCTGCTGCACGGGTCGGCCGCCCCAGCGCCAGCACACCAGCCGGGTCGGCAGCCTCACCTCCGACCTGCACCCCGGCAGCTGCGCCACGCGGCCCGCCCACGATACTTCGTTCGCCATCGCAGTACGCGGTCTGTCTCTTACCGCGCCCGGAGGGGTACGCTGCGCCCACCGCCTTGCTACGCGCCGAAGGTTACGCCCTGTACGTTACGACGTGCCCGGCAGGAGTCGCTCCGCCGCTCGCTGCTCGTGATTCGCACGCTGCGACCGCTATCTTTCCTTCACCCCGCGCGGAGCCTTTTTCCGCTAACCCTGCTTCCGGTGGCACGGCAAGCTATCCGCGGCCGGACCATGCGGAAAAACCACATGCGCACTCCCACGCCGCCCTTATTTTTGCGCCGGCGGCTAATGCACGCGGAGACTACGTCCGAGCTGTCGCTGTCCCGCGCGCTGAGCAGACTCCTCGCACGGCTGAGCCGGCATTGCCGAGCCGGATCATCGTTGTGCCCGCACCCGCAGCCGCGTTTGACGGGAGCGTAGAGGCCTCACCGCTGCAACTGGCACCTTTCCGGGGGGACCTGACGGACTCCTTCCCACGGTGGATCAGCGATTACGAGGTGCTTTCCAGGTCCTGCGGATGGTCTCCGGACCTCCAGCTATTGCGCTTGGGCGCATACTTTCGCGGCCGAGCGCTTGACGTATATCGCTCGGTCTATGATCGGCTCTGCGCTGAGCCAGGCCAGCGATGTACATTCGAGGAAATGAAAGGTGAACTGTTGCGAACGTTCACCGCTGGCGTGCGTCGCGATTCTGCTCGCGGGGCACTACACGGTTGTCGCCAGGGTGCTGCACAAAGTGTTTACGACTTCTACAGGTACCTTGTAGATACTGCCACCGTCGCATACCCTACTACTCCGCAGGCGGACCTTGGCGCTATGGTCCTCTCCTTGTTCGTTGGCGGCCTTCATCCCGCGATTAGCGGCGCGGTCTTTGCCAAAGGTTGTGCCTGCCTAAGCGAGGCCCTAGCTTTCGCTGAAAGATGCGAAGCCAACCCTCGCTTCTTTAGTCGCGGGGCTGCTTCCGCCGCGCACGCCGGTGACCAAGGCCGCCCATACCCATCCGGAAGGGATAGGGCCTCTGTTTCTCGAGATTTAGAGAGTAAGGTGGATGCATTGGCCGGGCAAATGACCCAAGTATATGACCTGCTTGCTTAGGGACAGAGGGGAACCTTCGAACCCACCACAAAGCAGTCGTATCAGCCGCGAGGCAAGCCGCCTGTACAGAACAGTTGGCGGCCCGACTACCGGGTGCAGGCTGCTATGGGCTACAGGAATAGATGGGTGGACGCAGGACGTGGCAGACCGTCCCAGTATGGGTTGGCTTATCGAAGCCACGCAGGGTACGGACCAGCACACCTCAGTCGCGCGGGTTCACGGCCAAACTCGAGTGGCCGGCGACCTTCCGGGCCAGTGTCGCCCGGTTCTCTTGTTCCGAGTGGGTACGTGGGCCGTGCTTCGGCTGGGTGGGCACCCTTGCTCTCGACAGACGTCCACACCTATCCCAGGGCTTACCAGGCCTCTGACAGTGGTTTTGGTGTTCATGGCTACGGCTTCCTTGATGCTCGATCGGACCTGCCGCAACAGGAGCCGCTACCACCGGCGCCGATGAGGCAGGAAGTGGTGGGCACCAGTGTCGACGCGCCGCATACTCTTGCACCGGTGACGGTGAATGGTGTGCTGGTTACCGGACTTTGGGACGCAGGTGCCAACATCTCCCTGATGGCAGCCTCTTTTGCCCGCCAGCTGTGCCTTCCCTTGTCGATAGAGTCAGTTTGGGCGTCCAGTATCACGGGTTCTTCCCTGCCTATAATAGGGGCCGTGACAGCGAGCGTGCAAGTGGGAGGCATCACCCGCGAGCACCAATTCTATGTCACCACCGAGTCTCTGCAGCCGCTGCTGCTGGGAACTGACTTTCTTGCCTCCCTACCGCCGGTCACCTATGACTATGGGCGTGGAACCGTGCGGGTGGGTGACCACCAGCTACCACTGGTGGGTAACTCGGAGGCTTTAGCTCCGCCACAACAGTTTCGCCGAGCCACGGTCAGGCAGAGCAGGTCACCGAAGCTGGTGAATTCGCAGCTAGGCTTAGTAGGCAAAACTAATGCCAGTGTTTCAGTTGCAGGCGACGATAAACCGACGCCGAGGCCTCGGATTCGTCCACATCAACCACGGCCAACCGGCTTGGATGCGAACATTCCCACGGTTACTAGGTTCTCGGTTGCAAAGCTGCCAGCTGTGGACCCGGCTCCACCAAAGTTTCGCGGCAGCGATGCGGTTCCGCCGGAGCCAGCGTCACGGACAGGTCACCGTATCGGGGCGTCTAAACATGGCATAGCTGAAGTTGGAGCGACACGTCCGAGCCCTCGCCCTCTGGCCGAGCGGCAGGGCGACCCAGGAGACGACGACCGCCGTTCGTCAGCTGGGCAGGATGATAGCCAATGCCATTTGCTGCGCCGCGACCGCGAGCGTAGGCCTAATCCTCGATATCGAGATATGTGGTGCTAATGCAAAGCTACCGCAGCATTGCATTAACACCACCCCGGACGGGCCAAAGTGTCGGATCAGTCCATTATGGGGCTCCATGCTTTTTTCCCCACTTGGGCCAGTGGTTTTTTTAACGCCGGACCCCGGACTGATCAGATACGAGGCCGTATCTCGCGGGGAAAGAGTAATGCAACGGAGCAGCTCTCTGGCTAGCCGCGATATTAGCCCTTGCCTTAGTGGGCTTAACTAGGGTACCTGGAGCAACCGTAGCGGGCGGACTAGCCAAGAAGAATTGGGTAGGGGGAACACATTAGTTAAACCGGGAGCGGAGCGAGGCGTCAGTTGACAGCGAGATCCGCTTAGGTTAGAATCGAGCTTGGGTAGACAAAGAGCGGTCAGGATGTGGTCCGACTACTGTGCTCCACTAGACAAAGAGCTAAAGGATGGCAAGCTGGCTGAGGAGCCATCTAATAAATTACAGGAAGATGCGAATAGGCCGATGATGGACACCGAGAGCTAGGGTCCGACAAAAATAGCAGCTACGCTCAAGGTCAAGAGGCGGGGATAGAGAGAGATATAAACGAGACGACTGACAGAGCTCAGGGCTGCAGCTTCGGTAGTCGATGCGAGACTACGCTTCAAGAGCACGAGAGGCGAACCTACGGCGACGGACAGCTAAGTGCAACTTAGACTGCGCAGTTGTGTTCTGTCGGCTACTCAGTTAGCCGCTCGTATATTGGGGTGCTGCAGCGACGCGCGCATAGGGTAGTAAGTTATACTCGGACTTCGGGAGTTCGCGCAGTTAACTCCGTCGGTCCGGCACACGCCGCGTAAACGCGTAGGGTAGTTATTATAGTCGGGCTTCGGGAGTTCGTGCAGTTAACTCCGTCGGACCGATGCGCGCCGCGTAAAGCGCTTGCGCCGGCGCGTAACCACTACTAACAAGCCCACCATAAACTATTGCTTTCGGCACCCATTTGTGGCCGCCTGTGTTTTAACCGTACCGCAGCACTGCATCGCACAGTCCACCGGCAGAGAGCCGAGGGACGAGCTTCTCTGCGCGGTTACATGTACGCTCGCTCCCAAGCGTTTCGTGAGCACGATACTGTACAGCCGTCGTCGTCGGTACGACAACTCACTTGTGGAGGCGACAGTCATCTCCGTCGCGCCGCCATCGAGCGCACGAGCACCTCCACCTATAAATAGAGACTGCTGCGTAAATAGCGACTAATCTAAGCTGAAGTTTATACAGCGAATCTTGCTTCCTACATGCTTCTTGTAAAATTTTGTCGTACGCTCTTCTTTTCACTTTTCACGACCAGTCTTCGGTCGAGTCTCGCTTCCTATTCGCTCAGCCCCGCCCCCTAGTGCTCTTGGGAAAATGGCTGTTAGGTGTGTAGGTAATGGAACTCGGTGATGTACCTCTTGGTCTGTTGTAAGAAAAGTGGTCTTAGTTTCAATGAGGTCTGCTGAGGCTTCGATAGTTTCTTGGGCAAGAACAAACTGTCTATGCGTTTTGTGCTTTGCACTCACTCTCAGAGTGGCATAGGTCACAGACATTTCATAATAGAAGCCTCTCTATTGTATTGTGTTGTACTGCATTATTGTAGAGGAGAATCGTCAATTGAAAATGGAGCTCACATGCAAGATAAGCATGGACTCGGTGGTCGGCATCGTTTTCCTGCCGTGCGGTCATCTCGCATGCTGTGCCAAGTGCTCAGAACCCGTGACCACGTGTCCGATCTGCCGAGTCAGCATAGGTGAAACTGTCAGATCGACATTCCGAATCAAATTCTTTCTTGCGAGGAAAACTTATAATAAGCAAAGGTCGGGGAAAGTGGGCAAGCTTTTGTCTGGCTATATATGCAGCTCTAGTTGGTTTCAAAATGTAAGTTGGTAATCGTGTAGGCTGCTGGGATATAGGCTTGCTTAGGCTTACTTTGACTATGACTTACATTGATTATGCTGATTCGTCTTCGCTGGCATGGATGGCCCTTTGTAGTCACTTGGAGGTCCTGCTCTGTCTGAATTTCTGTTTTCAGGTCATCAGTGGCTGCTTCACAGATTGTAAAATCTTGCTTTTGGTAGTAATAATAAATTGAACCTCATAATTCTGATAGAAATTCTCGTTATTTATTGAGCATACTATTATTAACCATTCTATCGTGTTTCCTTTGCAGCAACCGTAAAGCGCCAAGAAAGAGATTGGGTTCTCTGAGGTTGCTTTATCAAATGTTATTAATTTTATTGTTATTATAAAGTCTATTGGCAACTGAGTGTGCATTAAAAGATACTAGGGCAGGGATTGGGCTTTAAAAAATTCTTCTGAGTAATAATAATAATCCTAATAATAATGCACTTGATAAAGCGCCCTCAGAGAATTCAATCTCTTCTTAAGCACTTTACATTTGCTGCAAAGGGAAATGCAATTGAATGGTGAGTAATATCATGCTTGATAAACAACATGAATAACATGGTTAGGGGTGACGTGCACAGGGTCAGCATGCAAATGTGGTTAGTGACAGCATGCACAGTGTCAGCTCACATAAGCACATGAAGGACGAATCACTGGGACCCACTAAATGCTGTCCTAAATAGGTGTGTTTTTAGGTTCCTGTTAAATGTGGTCAGATCAGGGGATGTTCTGACGCAAGTCGGGAGGGAGTTCCAGGCTTTGGGAGCATACGAACTAAATGCACGGTCTCCAAAGGATTTGAGGTGTGTGCGAGGTCTTCCTAGACTGTTGGATTCCGAAAAGCAGGTGGTACGATGCTTGGCCTGATGGGGAAGTATATCTGAGAGCTAGATAGGCTGGAGCCAAAAAATGAAGGGACCTAAAAGTGAGCGACAAAACCTTGAAGTCAATCCGTTGCTTGACTGGTAGCCAGTGCAGGTCGGCGAGAAGTGGAGTAATGTGGCAACTGCGACGCTCACGACAGACAAGCCTAGCTTCGGAGTTGTGCACCAGCTGCAATCGCCTTATCGCACATGCTGGTAGGCCACTAAGCAGCGAGTTGCGAGTAACATCCTCTTACTCTTTCCAGCGTTGTGGAGTTTCAGACGGAGATGCAGACATGAACCTAATAAACATGCTTCCCATATTGCACATGTAGAGTGCTCTGTGAAAGATGAAATTATTGGCGCTGCACAATCTTCTTATTATTCGTTATCTTGAGATATCGTTCGTATCGTCTTAATCGTTGTAATTACTATTGTTGCCCCTACTGGAGCCTAGAGTTGCCCCTTTTACAATCCTGCAGATCGTAGACGACCTAGGCTGGATTTCATGGCCAACATTTTCCGTAAGCGAACCGTGTTCAGTTGCTGACGAACCTTGAGGCTTCGAAGTTCTCTCTAGTAATAATAACAGGGTTCGACGAATTATCGCAATCCACTCAAATTAGCAACGACCAGACGTAAGCGTTGCCGAGCTTATATTTTGAGCTGATATTGTAGTACACGTTCAAATAGATCTTACCACAAAATTTCATTTCGCTGGGCCCACGGGCACATATGCAAATGAGCTTTGGTACCGGACGACTGTACTGCAATCCATTCTAGTTCTCATCAAATCCACCCCAAATCTGCCGCGAACAGCTCCAAAAAGTCTTGAATATCAAACTACGCTACACGCACAATGTACCCAGAAATTTTCGGGCGATTCTGCTCTCGTTCCCACGATTCTTCCGCTGAAATAAGATTGCAGTGGCCAATACCGCAATGCACTGCATTCCACCATGCAACGAAAGAAATCCTGATCGAAAAGCTCCTTTTATTGATTGCAAATGACAGCACACTCGGCTAGAGTTGCATTAAAAGAATTTTCACTTGCATTGGCACGGCCGTTCTCGTGCAATGGGCTTCAATCTTCTGCAGTAGCCCGTGCCAATACTGCAATCCACTTCAATCCACAGCATAAAAAATCGAAATACATTTTGCCGAGCTCCAGTTTTTATTACATATTAAATTGCTCCATGCATTGTGCACAACCACGTAAAATAAAAAAATTGTGCAACCTTGAACTGTGGCAATGGGCCGCAAGCGCCTGCAATGACCTGGAAAGCTACTGCAATCCAGTCTATTCCACTGCAAATCATCCTCAAATCGCCATCTCGAAGCTCTAATTGACATTGCATATAGAACTATATTCAGTTCAAAGTGCATCCACGAAATTTCGCTCCATTGTACACACGTGTTCTCGTGCAATGAGTTGCAATTAACTGCAACGACTCGGTCCCATACAGAAATCCATCTCAATCTGCCGAAAGCCGCCGCAATCTGCTACATAGCGACCAGAAAGCGTACACTAGAAGCTCTAATTTTGATTGCACGCTGCTCTACTCTTCGGTTATTGTGTACTTGCATAACTTCACTTGAAATTGCCTCGGCCATTCTGCAGCAATCCACTGCAATCGACTGCAACTGCCAGGGCCAGTACGTCAATGTACTGCAACCCGCCGAAAAACGACCAGAATACGTACACTTTAAGCTCTAATAGTGATTGCACGTTGCTATACTCTTCGGTTACTGTGTACTTGTATAGCTTCACTGTTGCTGCCTCGGCCATTCTGCAGCAATCCACTTGGTTGGAAATTGTAACTTGGTGGTGGCGTGGGTCACTGGGATACAGGCTCGTTAGGACTTACCTAGCATTGGCAACTCCGATTCGTCTGACTACTCGCTGGCATGGATGATTCTTGGTAGTCACAGGTGGCTACCGTAAAATAACTACATCTCTGTGTTCACTGTCGGTTTTCATTTCATTTGTATCCCGTCAGCTTGACAGGCAGTAAAATCTTGCTCTTGCTAGGAATAATATATCGAAGCTCATAATTCTGATAGAAACTTTTCTCCTGTCCAAAATTAGTGCACTCGCTCAGTGTACTTGAATACTGGTTCTACCTTCTACGAGTTGCAAACAGTTACGACTGATGTTACGCCATCTCCTGACATGACAACGTTTAGAACGAAGCTAATACGCATCCTTTCCTCGCGGCCTTTGCTGAGTCCGAATGAATAGTCCGTTTTGTGCTGATGCATGCCGACACTTTGCATGGTGTGACTAAACGTAAAAACTAATTGCCATTTAAACCATTTGAATCTGCTG
Organism: Cristatella mucedo; assembly: GCA_009760855.2. Taxonomy (NCBI): domain Eukaryota; kingdom Metazoa; phylum Bryozoa; class Phylactolaemata; family Cristatellidae; genus Cristatella; species Cristatella mucedo. The sequence continues at coordinate 221,995 of WPIO01000230.1, read as the reverse complement.
TCGAGGCTGCTAAGCTAATGCTTGCCTTTTAGACATTCGATGACTTGCCTTGTAGACATTGGATGTCAGCCAATTTTCTTTGGGTACATGACCGTTAAACCTAACTCATCGGATGACACCAAGCACATGGCTGGCCTAAGGGACACTGCTCTTCTAATCAGCGATGGTGTTGGGCTTCCTTTACAGTGCGTTTGGAGTTTAGATGTCTTCTGGATTCCTGGATAAGTTTTAAAAATTTCATTACAAATATTAAAAATTTTAAAAACACTGTCTCCACACAGCGAGCCATCGCATCATATCTTCAGTAAGATTAGGGCATTCCTATTAACCTGGCGTTCTACTAATAAAACTAGCTACCTAGATCTGTCAAAAGCTTGACTAATACGATTCCGTTTTTGTTGGGACACTGAAAAATCCCGTAAGCCTCAATAGCTGGTGATGACGGCGACAGCACGGCTAGCAGACAAATCTCAAGAGGTTCGGCCATAAGCCTCCTTTTCTGAAGGAGATTCAATGGCTCCGGGTTCATAAACATATGCAGGGCCTAATTCTTTCGCAGACCGACAGGAAACGCCCGCCGTGGCTTAGATTCTTCAAACCAAGCTGAACTGCTGCATCACTTTAAGCCTCCTCGTGCCGTCAGGTCCTGTATAAAAAATAAGTGAGCTGTTCCATTTGTACGCTTAAATACCGTTGGTGACAAAGCGTTTTTCCTCTGCAGGTTTACTGACAGCTGAATTTACTTCCGAAATTTCAACGTAACGAAATCTACTCATCTGCTGTCAACCGAGCTATATCCTATCCAGCCGTCCTGATCTGCAGCTTCCATGCTACCTACTACCTGAACAACCCTTGCTGTCTCAGCTATGCTTGTATTTAAGGCGGTTGCTTTCATGACCAAGGTCCCGAGGTCGTGGGTTCGATTCCTGTAGTGGGCGATCCTTTATCGCCACTGCAAGCGCTGGCGATAGCTGTAAAGGCTCTTCTGTCGCTATACAAATAGAGGCTGCTTAAGCAGCTAGGATTTATTTATTTATTTTCTCTTTGTTTCGTGAGATACACGAGTCAAGTCTGCCTACTTTCAGCTACATAACATTGCTAAAATTCGGTCTTGTTCAGACAGGGATAACACATCAAAGTTGGTCCAGGCATTTGTGACATCTCGTCTTGACTTTTGTAACTCAGTGCTTGCAGGCTTACCAGCCTGTGCAATCAGGCCCTTACATCTGGGCGCCAAACTCTGCAGCTAGGCTTGTCTGTCGTGAGCATCACAGTTGCCACGTCAGACCACTTCTCTCCTATCTGCACTGGCTACCAGTCAAGGAACGCTTCGACTTTTTTGTAGCTCACGTTTAGGTCCCTTCATTCTCTTTGGCTCCTCGTTTGTCGTGTCACTCCTAACCCTGTTTTCAAACCAAATTTTCTTGCTGTTTATCGAGCTTGCCATTCGATCGTGTTTCCTTTCCAGTAAATGAAAAATCGCCTGGAAAGATATCTAGTTCTCTGAGGGCGCTTTTTCAAGTGTATTATTATTATTATAAAGTCTGTTAGCAACCGTGTGCGTATTAAAAGATACTTAGGCTGAGATTGGGCCATTGAAGACTCTGCTGAGTAACACCCACTTAGTCTTTGCAGCATTGTATAGTTACAGACGGAGATGCAGACAACCTAATAAACACACTTCCCGTATAGCACGTGTATAGTGCACTGTGAAATATGAAATTATTGGAGGGCGCTGTACATTCTTCTTATCGTTCATTCTCTTATCGTATCGTTCTTATCGTTGTAACTACTGCCGTTGCCATTACTGAAGCCTAGAGGTGCCTCTCATACAGTCCTGCACTTCGTGGACGACGTGGGGTAGTTTTCATCTCCAGCGTTCCCCGTAAGCGCACCGTGACCAGTCCGTTTCGGAGTTCTCTCTGGTATTAAAAATACCTTCGCATTGTGCCCTCAGTGAACTGAATCTCTTTCTAGGCACTTTATAGATGACGTATAGAAAGCTTTCCCGAATGATTGGTGGTAACATCTGCGAGCAGCAGGCATAGTGTACGCAGGTACGTGTACACGAAAGACGCATCGCAGCGACTCAAACAGTGCGTTGGGTGCTGTGTTTCGTATCTGCCAGTAGTATAGCTCGGGTTCCAGATGTGTCGAGCATGCAGCTGTGCTAAAAGGTAAGACGAATCGAAATGCCGCTCTATCCGGCGCTCGAACCAAGTGTGCCTACGCGCCGGTATAACTGGGACGAGGAGTTTCTAGAATAAAAAGGACTCCCAAATAAATAAGATTAATAACGCCGAATAATAATAATAACGTATTTTTACCGAGTGTTAGTCTTCCCCCGCAGACATCTAAGCCCCTCCCCCGATTTTTTCGGAAAAATCATTGTCATTCAATAACTAAATGAACTGAACACTATCAAGACTCATAATAATCACTCCTGTCACTATGACGGTTCTCTGTATCAGAAATGGCGACGACACGCTTTCTGTCTTAGTCGTTCATATGTCAGGCTTGATAATTGATGGAAGCTCCGTTGTATTCACTGTTGTCGTCACTGTCTTCATAGACTGCGTCATCTTGCGTTCCGTCCATTGCATTCGAAACGCTGCACTTCTTGATTAACAAGCCTACCGAAAACATTTGGGGACCAGTTATTCTTTGGTGGGTGGCAATAAAAGAAAGTACGCTGTTTAGCGAAATATTAAAGCAAAAACAAGTAAATTCCCACGTATAAGGTCCCTCTCCGTTATCTGACCCCAAACTTTTGGAAAAAGGGTGGTTTTCGAACGCATTAAAAAACTAACCACACTTGCATGCTGACCCTGTGCGTGTCATCCATGAACATGTCATTCGTGTTGTTTATCAAGCATGATACCACTCACCATTCGACCGTTGTTTCCCTTTGCAGCAAATGTAAAGTGCCTAGAAAGAGTGTGAGTTCTCTGAGGGCGCTTTATCAAGTGCCTTATAATAACAATTATCAAAATACGGAAAGTATAACAATAATAAGAATAATTATAAATCATTTTATAACATCCAAGATGACTAAATCTCTCTCCATGAGCTTTACATTTGGCCGGTGGATAATAAATATGAATAATGATTATGTAATGTAAACCAAAGTTCGTGGAACAAGAACCAGATATGACGCGGTGGATGATATATAGCCAAGGGCTAGTTAGTGGCGCTAACCGATCAACCATGCAAAAGCATACAAGTATCTCGCTAACGCCAGCATGCTCAAGCAAATGTGGAGACGCACGTGCCTAGCGGTACAAGAACCAAGGTTCGTGAAACAAGAACCAGGTAGGACGCGGTGGGTGATAAAAGCAATTGTGGAAGCTTAGAATTGACCGAGAGGTACATCACCGAGTTCCATTACCTACACACCTAACAGCCATTTTCCCAAGAACACTAGGGGGCGGGGCGGAGCGAATAGGAAGCGAGACTCGACCGAAGACTGGTCGTGAAAAGTGAAAGGAACAGCGTACGACAAAATTTTACAAGAAGCATGTAGGAAGCAAGATTCGCCGTATAAACTTCAGCTTAGGTTAGTCGCTGTTTAGGCAGCAGTCTCTATTTATAGGTGGAGGTGCTCGTGCGCTCGACGGTGGCGCCACGGAGATGACTGTCGCCTCCACAAGTGAGTTGTTGCACCGACGAAGACGGCTGTCTCGTATCGTACGCATGAAAACGCTTGGGAGCGAGCGTAAATACGGATGACGCGGTCGTGGAAGCAGCTCCGGAACGCGTGGAGAGAAGAGAAATTAGCGAGAGAGCGGGTTTAAGTTTCATTAAGAAGACTGTCTCCACTGCGAGCCATCACGTCCGATTCATGACTAACATTAGAGCGTCTTTGATTAGAGCTCCATTGGACGTCCTCGGCTGGTAAGCGGTTGCATTATGGAAATTCCCTTTGGAGCTGTAGGTAATGCGGCAGTAGAGCTCTAGGAAGTCACAGGTAATGTTTTTGCCCTGCAGGTCCTATACTGGCATGTATTACTGTATGTATTATATGGTGTGGATTACTTGCTGTAGCGACAAATTAATTAATCGCTAGTAATTAAAGCGCTTACGTACGGATCTAGCGGTAGTAGCTGTCGCGTTAGCAGCTCTCCGAAGCGTCGGTGGATAAGAGAGTAAGACGAAAGAGAGGGAGAAAGAGAGTGGATAGCTTCCTTACAGTCTGGTGGACAAGCAGAAAGTTGGTCGCTGCAGTACTACTGGGTCACGCGGCAAGCAGCTGACCCATTGCAATTTAATCCAGCTTAGTCAGCTGATACTGTCATACTGCAGCGCCTAATGAGGTGGTACTCAGCGCGTCCGTTGGCCGTTCGTAGCGGTGTGATATTGTAAGATTTTTTGTTTCGGAAATTGTACGAGCACGGCCAGGCCCACAGGGGGTTTTAGCGAGCGGTGGCGGCGCGACGCTATTCTAGATAGACGATGCCTATATTTGTTAAGACCACGAATTTCGCTTACCGTAAAACTCCATTCGAGTGCTAATTTCTAAATTTTTAACACGATGCACGATTTTCACAGCTACGGAGCACGTCATCACCGTTCGCCCACCAAGCGAGCCTACTAACGAACGTCCTTGACCGACAAGTGGACGTTATCCTGGGGATTCCCAGACTGCACCGACGGTAGTATCGCTCTCTAGGTGATGCGACGTTGACGCAGTGCAGGAGAGCTCTAGGAAATCAAAGGTGGTGTAAGGTATGTACTTCTTGCTGTCGGGATAAGGCGTGTCGCGCTTTGATTACTAGCGATTCCTCATTCGATATCGTATCCGAAATATTTCAGCATGCTGCCCACGGAGCTACTTCAGAGTATGTGCTCCTCCTGTACTGTTTGGGATCCTATTGATGCTATAGATTTTGAAAATGATAAGTAACAGGTAGTTTGAATAGCAGAATCATAGGGAGGGATCAAAACAAAGTACAAGTGAGTGTCATCTGCATAGAAGTGATAGCCTAAATTGTGCTTGTCAATTACATCGGCAAGAGGGAGAGAATACATCATGACAAGAAGTTGGCCAAGCATAGAGCCCTGAGGTACTCCATACTTCAGAGGTGGATTGAGACCTTGGTATTGAATACAAAATATTTGTATGTCACCTCACATTCAGATTTTGCAGGGCAACTTTAGCCCCCTACATAGGCGGGGGGGGGGGGGTAAGTCCGGCAGTATTGGGAGTTATCCCCCAAAATGGCCGCCAATAGGGGGAATTGTCCCTCCAAAAGCATGTTTATAAAATATTGTACGAAGACCAGTAAACTGATTGGCATGAAAATTGGCATGAAGAACACTAATAGCATTACCTATCGTTTGATGTATAATAGCTGGTTTTGACCTTATGACCTTTAAAAGTCCAAGGTCACGTATAGCACTGCTGGTTAAATCAGTTCCAAATTTTTTCGAGGATTAAAACGTAATTGTAGAAATATGGCAAACCACTTAAAAAATGCAAGACAATCGACTGGAAACTCACCACCCACAAAAAACTTTAAAACAAAATTTGACATCTTAAACTGTTGACATCACGAACACACCCACGGACACTTTGTCACAGGCACATTATATGCATACACACCCATCATGCATACATGTGGAGGGGGTGAGTTTAGAGGCAGGTGAGCTCCACCTATATTCCAAGTTTCACATAGATCGGCTCAGTATCAACCAAGTTGTAGAATTTACCAGGTACATTGCTGTGACAGCACTCAGAGAAGCCAACTTTAAGGTGCCAAAGCATGTAGGTGACATGGAATAACAAGTGTTACTATATTTGTCGCCATACAACATTGAAACACATACTTAGGAGCATGTACTTCGAATTTCACGTTGATTGGGTCACAAGTAGCCTACCTGTGACATTTTTTCGCCATGTGAGTGAAAGGATGACAAAGGCTTAGCATGACCAACACAGCCAGTTTTGACCAAAACAAGTCAATCTACTGAGGTCCAATAAGCATGCGAGAAGGCTGGAATGATTCTGTAACTACAATCAATCATACATTCCAAAGTTTTAAGGATATCGGATCATCATTTTAGGAGATATGACATAAATGACAGCAGGCATTGGACTGTCGTATGCAGATAAACTTGAGAACTCCAAGGTATAACCAAGAGGCAGCACTAGGAAACGCTATAATCACACGAACAATTCAATAAATAGATTATTATGGATCTTAGGAATAGGTCAACCTAACAAGAACCTTATACAGCCTAAGCAGATCATATCCGCGATAGGTCTCATACGGCAGGCCAGCAATCCAGGGTACAGCCGGGCGGCTCACCGGCATTCGCCAATACAAATATCTAACTAGTAACGACATAAATGAGAACTTGAAATCACCTAAATTTCCTTGAATAGAAATGAATCAACCTTTTCAGACTGCCTTCCATTAAACGACGTACTAGTTCCATCCAAGTCACCAGTTCCATCCAAGTCACCAGTTCCATCCAAGTCACCACGCTGACCGGCTGCCGAACAAAGGACTACTCTCGGCCGTCGCCTCGTGCGTTATGGCGGCTACAGGAACTGGATCAGCTGTCCCAGGATTCATGCGGTGCCGTGATAATGGACTCCTTAGTTACGGTGGCCCCGGCAGCAGTAAATTCTCAATACATTATCCCTAATGTTCGTCTACTGGCCGAACGACAGTCACTTCCGGTTTGTGATCTGCTGTAAACATACCAATGTTAGCAGGTTTCTGCCAAGTACATAAGGAGTGGGCCTTGGAATGCCGTTTACCGCCGGTTGCTATGGGCGAAGCAGAGGCTGGACTAGACACCCTGTCGATAGGGGATTTACTCTTTTATCATCTTGTTCTACTACCAGTCGGACGTGTGATCTCGAGGGGCGTGTCATTTCCGGAAATTCTTTACGTTTTATCATTTCCCAGTTATTTTTTAAGGGTCCGTTTAGGGCAGAATAGCTTATATTCGCAGAGTTCACCAGAAAACCGCAGTTCCGGCTCAGTTATTTTTCAAACAAAATTATTTTGTTGAGCTCGATGTACGACTTCCGGTTTAGATAGGTCTTACATAATAATTTTATTGACCATGTTCCAGTCATCTTACAACCACCAAAATTTGAGCTTGCATTTATAACTAGTTTATCTTTAATACGCGAATTTCAAATAAATTGACCATTTTTTGTGGACCTACCTCCTTATTTCGGAGGTCAATAGTTAGTCACTTGTAGATTAACAGGGTGGCTAAGTTGTTTGCATAGAATATGATGCAAATTAATATTAGCCCCATTAATAAAGAGGCAAAAGTGTAGTGTAATCTCTCTCCCTCTCTCTCTCTCTCTCTCTCTCTCTCTCTCTCCCTCTCTCTCTCTCTCTCTCTCTCTCTCTCTCTCTCTCTCTCTCTCTCTCTCTCTCTCTCTCTCTCTCTCTCTCTCTCTCTCTCTCTCTCTCTCTCTCTCTCTCTCTCCAAGCACTGGCATATGTCTCGCCTCCTGATACAGAGCGCGCTAACGTGTGTTCGTGTTCGTTTCAGATTTCTTCCGAAAACCGAAGTTCTTACAAACATCGTATACGGTGACGGTACGGCTAAGACCTGTTTAAAGTTGTTCCTATTGTTATTTGACCGTAGCGCGTAAGAAACTACATGCCTATGTATATCTAAACGCTTATCGCTTCGGGCTGCTCGGTCTCCCACGCTCGGCTGCCTTAGCTACGCCGGCGGCTATTATCTCGAATTTATTTTACCTGCATGTTAGTTATGATCGTCAGCAGCTGTTATCGCTTCGTCATCGTAGATCAAATGCATTCCTAGATATTAGTGTATTTCTAAGATTCGTGAACTATGCATTAATAAAAGAAAAGCGCGTGGTGGCCCGGAACCGCCAGCTCAGACGCTGCTCTTTGGGCGGGAACTGCTAGCTGAGTACCTGCTCGTTTGGTATTCTCGAACCGCTCAGCACGTTCCCCCACATGCGTCACTGTGAATCTCTCTAACTTAGTGGTCATCAGGCCTGTTATAACTCCATGGGCCAGACTTAACGCCTGCCTTTGGAATCCTCCCTCAATGTGAATCTGGTGAATTTGAGGTCGGTTAGAAGCACGGCTGAACAAACGACTTCAGTTAGATGAGGGAGCTGTGTGGTCGGTGTCTGATTAGGGCATAGTGTCGATAGGCAAGCCGTTTCGAGATAATAGCGGGACTTAAAAGTGAGTGAAAAAACCTCGAAGTCGATTTCCTATCAGTTGGGAGCCTGTGTGCAGATTAAACAGAATGCTGTAATGTAACCGTTGCACCATTCACGATAGACAAGTCTAGCTGCTGTTGAAAACCACCTGTAACCCTGTTCTCGCGCAGTCTTGATTACCAGAATTTAGTGAAGCAATGTCACTAATGCATTGATGAGGCTGAGATGTACTTGCATAGCAGTGCCAAGTTTGTTTAACCGTGTTAGCTAGCTGAAAGTAAGCTCACTCCACTCCGGAGCTGACTTGGTCATCTAATGTAAGGTCACTTCCTTTCGACCAGGAAACTCGGGTAGGGAAAGGTCACTTTCGACCCAGACACTCAGATTATGCTTGGAGGTTACCGCAGACATAGCAAGCTGAGTAGATTTTGAGGAGCATCATTTCAATTTTTATAGTAGTATTGAGTTTTCCAAGTATACGTAAGTTGGTTTAATCGCTGTTTCACACGAGCAAGTATTGCTGCCATTGAGGTGTTCATGTCAGCAATACGTGGTTCAAGAGAGTTGGGTGTGCTAGTAGCAGATAGTGATCAAATCATAGACACGTCTGTGTTCTATACAGAAAAGATACATTGTGCATGGGGACTACATCGGCTCGAGGGAGAGTATAAATTGTGACATAAGTGGACCAAGCACAGATCCGTGAGGTGACCATTACTTTTATGGTTCCCAAAATTATCGGTAGCTGCTGACAAACATGAGTTGGATGTTCTACTGAAATGGGCTGTGAACCAGCAGCTAGATAAGTCAACTCTGTCAACTTTGGTGTCATTGGGCCAGGTTTATGTGCACACTCAGCCGCAAAAAAATTCTTGCTTTATGGCCACGGCTGCTGCTGCTGTTTATAATAATAATAATAATAATAACGCACTTGATAAAGCGCCCTCAGAGAACTCAATCTCTCTCTAGGCGCTTTACATTTGCTGCAAAGGAAATAAAATTGAATGGTGAGTAATATCATGCGTGATAAACAAATGAAATGAATAACATGGTTAGGGGTGACATGCACAGGGTCAGCATGCAAATGTGGTTAGTGTCAGCATGCACAGCGTCAGCACACATAAGCACATGAAAGACGAATCACAGGGACCCACTAAATGCTGCCCTAAGTAGGTGTGTTTTTAAGTGCTTTTTAAATGTGGTCAGGTCAGGGGATGTTCTGACGCAGGTCGGGAGGGAGCTCCAGGCTTTGGGAGCATACGAACTAAATGCATGGTCTCCAAAGAATTTGAGGTGTGTACCAGGTACTTGTAGACTGTTGGATTCCGAAAAGCGGGTGGTACGAAGCTTGGTCTGATGGGGGAGTATATCTGAGAGATAGGCTGGAGCCAATGAATGAAGTGACCTAAAAGTGAGTGACAAAACCTTGAAGTCAATCCGTTGCTTGACTGGTAGTCAGTGCAGGTCGGCGAGAAGTGGAGTTATGTGGCAACTCCGACGTTCACGACAGACAAGCCTAGCTGCTGAGTTTTGCACCAGCTGCAGTCGCCTGATCGCACATGCTGGTAGGCCAGCAAGCAGTGAGTTGCAGAAGTCGAGACGGGATGTCACGAATGCATGGACCAACTTGGACATGGTATCTTTATCTAAACAAGCCCGAATTTTAGCAATGTGAAGCTGAAAATGGGCAGATTTGACTGTTAAATCGTTTCGGTAATCAGAGGGTTTCGCACGATACCAGGCGTGTTAAAGTTGTGCAAACTTGTGAGAATACTCATCGACAGCCCAGGAACAAACACACATGCTTTTGGTGTGTATGGGCTCAGTAAGACGTTGACACATCTAGATTAGTTACGACCTCCCTTATCTGGCTTGGTGCAGAGGCCACCAGCTTGTGCAGCGTCTCTTCAGCTGCAGCACGTTTCACAGAGCCCGAGTTTTGCTGAATAGTTTGCTACTGGTGTAGGCCAAACACTGCACCCCCCAGCCACTTGTCGATATCGCTTCATAATTGTTCTATGGGGTTAAAATTAGGCAACTGACTGGGTCACTGCATTAGCACCAACAAGGATTTTCGTCAGTTAGTACTGGCGACAGTATGGTTACAAGTGTGCCGTTTAATGGTTTGCACAGTGCATTTTAAATCGTGTTTTTTGCTAGTGGTTCACAGCTGTGATAGATGCGACTCCCTGTGATTGTTAGCCTCTGGTTTAATATGAGTCATATATTCAGATGACCTGCCAGCGTATCACATTGCAGGATGCTGGCCGAATGGCTTGGTGTCGTTCAGAATTTTGTGATAGCTGTCGGTTGGTATTTATGATTTGTTTTTCGTGTGCATTCACTTGCTTGCACTGGGCCTGTTGCTTGCATATGTTACCACCAATCATTCGGTAATACTTTTTTTTATACAGCATCTGTAAAGTACCTAGAACGCGACTCAGTTCTGTTCAGTTCAGTGTGAAGTCGCTACGTAATTATTATTATTATTAACGGAGTATGCTAAGCACTGTCATTGATCTCTATGTATGGCAGCCTGTATCCGTTTTGTAGGTGCCAGATTGCAGTCTATTTTACATTCAAATATTTCCTGCGTGTCGGCCGACTGCATTCTGCAATATGACAATCTTGGAGGGCAACCAGATTGATAGAAAATATTATGCCACTGATAAGGAGCAGTTATATATAATGGACAGTAATGACAGTATACCAAGCAAGCAGATAGCATTCAACTCTGACATTATTCATTTAGATTACTACGTGTCGCGGGTTTCACAACCTGGATGTAGCATTAAAGAGCCAGGCTTTATATCTGCCGAGTCCTTGCTCAGGGCTCCACCAATTGCAAATGTTTTTAACTTTGCTGCTGTTCAGGTGTCAACTAACACCGATAAAGATAAGCATCTGCACAAGCAATTGGACGGTTCGATAAAGTTGCTACAGCCTGAATTGCCTGTTGACCCGATTTTGTGTTATATATGTGAATTGATTTCCTTCCTGATGCAAACTGACTGTGAAAAGGCAGAGACGTTTTGGAGCAAGGTCTTGCACCGTTTTAACACCAGCACCAATAAAGACAAGCATCTGCATGAGATGGTGTGCGTTCTGTGGATTATGTGTAGTATTCGGATTATTAGGTTGCGAACTTTCAGAATGGCTCTTGATGCTAACTTGCAAGATGGCTCCTTAACGGATGCAGCAGCATCGACTCAGGGTTTCCAGAAAGCTTTGTTCGATTTTTCAAAAGGACAACTCGAAAGCGAGCTGTCTAGCAAGCAGAACGTGGTCTATAATCGGTTGGATGAACTCAGGAGGCTACTGCTGCTGCTGCCCTCGAAAGAGCATGGCGTTGTTCAAAAGAGCTCTTCGCTTGATATGGAAACCAAGATTATATTCTTAACTGGAAGTGGGGCAGAAAAACAACTACCTGGTGGCTTTGCACAAATTTTTTTGAGGTCAACGAGCAAGGCTGTCGTGGAAAGTACGAGTGATGCTGTAGTTTCCTCCATGTGCAATCAGCAAAGAGCAGAGAGCAAGTGCGGTACAAGCTCTCCGGTGTACTGCGATGACTCAGCGTTCTTCGAAATGAAGCGTTTGGAAAACCGATCACACCTCCAACGTGAGAGTGGGTGCGTTCGGGCTCTCGAAATTGAAAAGTGCAAGAAGTTGCTGTCGCACAAGCTCCCTTTTGAGCTCACTGAATCCACTGACTGCATTGGTGACCAGGAAAATGCAACATCTCATAAACTGCCAGCTATCAGCCTGGAACCAATCATGAAGGTTGAGTTGTGGTCTACATCAATCTGTGGTAAGTGTAAGCTATAGTGCTTATGCATATGACTTATCTGAGTGCTTAAAGTATGCTTTCTTTCACTAAAAGAAATCGCAATCCTCTTTTTCAGCCTATTTAAAATGCAAAGAACAAAATGTTATCTTGGGTTCCATACGAATGCTGTGCTATCGTTACTCGAGCTGTTATTATTACTTTATGACTTTATTAGTATTACTTCTTTTGTTATTAAGAATGTTTTGAGGTTGCCTTTCCGATAATTTTGTCGCTAATTAAGCCGTTGATTGGCCCATCTGCCGATATAAAGAAAACGCACGAAAGCTTGAAGCTACCGCCTGCTGCCTTTGTGATTGTGCCTTTAAACCAATACAATTATTACAGACCAATGGTATAACCATATATTGAGATTACAGGTACACTAATTTATTTGTAATCGAATAATCAAAATGAGAAGTTGGAAGTGTGGTACGATGCCTCTAATCCCTACTTGCTAGCCTTGACATTGAGTAAAACTGTTGAGTGCAACAGGACAGAAGTGGTAATGCTTTACGATGCTGTAATTGCAATGCAAATGTAAAGCCTTATTTTTACAAAGTAAAATCCTGGTGGTCTGTATGTTGGTATCACTAATTCTGAACCCTGCAGCTCGTCGAGGTTTCAAAGGTTTCTGGTAGTCTGGTTCTATCCATCAATGACTTTCCTTCTAACCAGTCGATTCACACGGTCTGTGTAGCAATTCATTTAGACTGCAACTTAAAAAGTACCATTACCTGATCACAGGGTCGTCTGGATGCATCCCCGTGGATATGGATATGAGAATAAGGAAGTTGATGGGTATGGATGAGAATGGGGGAGTGGGGCACGATACGTTTGCTCCCTATTTCTTAGTTTTGTTATAGATTGCCTGAAAAGGAACCTGATTGATGATGCTTTATTGGCGATGATGGTGTAGGTGCAATTGCAATGCAATACAAAGGTGGAATTTAGAAAAGTTTCTGGTATCACTAATTCTGGACGATGCCACTTGAGGTTCGAATCCTCCTGCCGGCAAGAGTTCGTTCATCCAGTGACCGGATAACCAGTCGATGTACATATCTATTTAGCACATTGTTTGGACTGCAGCCGAGAAACTGCCACTACCCGGTCGCAGGGAATCGCTTGAAGAATTGTCCATGAGGAATAATGAGACCATTAAAAACTTGCATTGAAAGATAAATTTGATTTTGATATCTTGTCATCAACTTGCTTGTACCATCTCCGAATAATATAAATATAATTATTTTAATTCATTTGTATAGCACCCCAAGAGAACTTAATCTCTATTCAGACGCATCACATATGCCTTAGGGCTCGAGCCCACGACCTCAGCCAGACCTTGGTCGGGGCGAGCACCTTAACCGGTGGACCAAACCAGCTCGGTCGGCCAAATAATGTGCCCCCTGTCGGCTGAACTTAACATGGGGTCAGGATAAGGTTAGGAGGTTTATATCAATTTGAAATTATTTCGGATATAAGTTTTCTTAGCTTATTTTTTGTCCTATACCCTTCGGGGCATTGCAGCATTCCAAATTACGTATTTATGGCTGGCTGACCAAGCTCGGGAAGGTAGTGGCTCACTATTTCTGCTACATGCAAAGCAAACCAAGAAACATTCCGAACGGTCGCATAGGACCTTAATGCAAACCTCAGGCTCTCTATCGAATGTAGAAAATCTGTTACTGGGTGAGCCGACTAAATGCTGTCCTAAATAGGTGGTTCTTTTTAAATGTGGTCAAGCCAGGGGATGCTCTGACGCAAGTCGGGAGTGCGTTCCAGGCTTTGGGAGAATACGAACTAAATGCAGGGTCTCCAAAATTTTTGGTTTGTACGAGGTTAAACTCTTGGATTCCGAAAAGCAGTAGTACGATGGCCTGGTGGGGTAGTAGCTCTGAGAAATAGGCTGGAGCCAAAGAATGAAGTGAGCGAAAAAACCTTGAAGTCGATCCGTTACTTGACTGGGAGCCAGTGTAGATCGGCAAGAAGTGGTGTGATGTGGCAACTCACGACAGACAAGTCTAGCTGCTGAGTATTGCACCAGCTGTAATCGCCTGATTGCACATGCCAGTAGGCCAGCAAGCATTGAGTTACAGAAGTCAAGACGGAATGTCACAAATGCACGGACCAACTTAGATGTGGTATCCTTATCTAAACAAGCCCGAATTTTAGCGATGTTATGTAGCTGAAAGTAGGCAGATTTGACTGTGGAGCTGATGTGGTCGTCTAATGAGAGGTCAATTTGGAACGTGACCCCTAGATTTCGAGCTGATTCAACAGGAGATATGCTGGCAGAGCCAATTTTGAGCACCAGCCTTTCCAATTTCTGAATCACACTGGGTTTGACCATAACTGGTAAGTTAGTTTTATCATCGTTTAGTTTTAGAAAATTTCCTGCCATCCAAGTGCGAATGTCATCAATACATGCAGCAAGGGAGTTGAGAGAATTCGTGGTGCTCGAAGGCTGGGAGGGATTAAAGCAAAGGTACAACTGAGTGTCATCTGCATAGAAGTGAAAGCCTAGATTGTGCCTTTAAATCACATCAGCAAGAGGGAGAGTATAAACTGTGGAAAGAACTGGACCTAGTACGGAGTCTTGATGTACCCCATATTTCAGAAGTCTCGGATGATCTTTGTCCATTCGGGTCAATACTCTGGAGTCTGCCACAGAGATAGGACCTGAACCATTGCAGTGCAGTGCCAGTGATGCCCAGGCGAGATGAGAGGCACTCCAGAAGAACTTTGTGATCGATAGTATCAAAAGCTGCCGAAAGATCGAGCAAAACAAGCAGACACTCTACCCATGTCCGCATTCCTAAGTAGGTCTTTGTACACCCTAAGCAATGCTGACTCTGTGGAGTGATTAGCTCTAAAGCCAGACTGGAACTTACTAGCAAGGTTTGAAGTTTCAATACATGAGTTCAGCTGGTCCGCCACGACCCGTTTCAGTGTCTTTGATAGGAATGGTAGAAGGGTGACTGGGCTGCAGTTGCTCAAGTTATCTTGGTCTAGTGTCACTTTTTTGAGAAGTGGTCTGACTACTGCTTTTTTGGAAGGGGCTAGGACATGACCTGAGACATATTAATGGTGTAAGTTATGCATGGCAGTAGCAGATCAATGCAACGAAGGAGCAGGACAGTGTGAATAGGTTTCAAGGACTTGTTGTCTTGGTTGATTGGGATATGAACTTCAGGACGAGATCACTAGTGGCCTGCTTAGATGTAGACATTGAGGTGCAGCCAGGAATGTAAAAGTTCAATACGTTCTGAAAGTGAAAACAGCATTCAAGGGGGGATGTTGTGATCGCAGGGATAAACTCCCTGATCTAGTCTATCTTCTGCACTAAGAATCGAGAGAAGCGATCGGCTAGATCATCACAAGGATCATCAGGTAAGGACCTAATCTGTAAGCGGTTGAGGAGATGGTTGATCGTCGACATCAGCATTTTTGGATGGTGCATCTGTGATTCAACAATGTTTCTATAGAAGCTAGACTTGGCCTTTACTAGGATCGATTGGTACGACCTACAGTAGTCTTCATATGCCCTTCGATGGACAGTCAGTCCCGATCTTTTGTATGCTTTTTCAAGCTTGTGCTTAGTAGACCTGGCTAGTTTAATGTCTGTGGTAAAACATAGGCCGTCTGAGCGAGGGCACACAGTGTGCTTAGTCAGTGGTGCACAGTCGTCGAGCGTGTCAGCTAGTGTCGTGTTTTAGCTATCTACCAATGATGACAGATGGGAGGGAGGACTGAGCAGCAGAGGCGAAGCAGATATTCTTGCACGGACAGCATCAACGTCAAGTGTCTTAAGGTTTTGTGATTCACAGGTTATTTTAGAGGAGGAGGTGGGCACACGCTGTAGATTGAATGAGATCTTCATGTGGTCAGATAAGCAGGATTTGGTAATAATTGGTGATGACAAAGTGCAGTTGTTTGAGAAAATCTGGTCGAGTGTGTGACCCTTTATGTGAGTAGGGCCATGCACATGAGCCACACGAGACAATGCGTCAGTCAATGCACGAAATTCAGCGCTGAAGGTGTCAGATAAGTTATCAAAGTGAACGTTGAAATCACCCATAACGAAGGAGGATTTATTCCTTGCACAAAGAATCGAAATGAGATCGGATAAATGTGAGATGAAGGAGGATTTGGTACCTGGTGGGCGATAGACTACTGCCACCATCGGTTGCCTACGTTACGGGGATGCTATTCACGTCAGGTAGCGCGATTCACTGCTAAACTCATCAGCACTCCTTATAATGCTTAACTGCAGGTAATCTCACGTACAGCGTATATGGAATGTGCTTCGACCTTGGACTCTTTAAAGCCATGGTTAAGATGTAGCAGTTGACTGCTGTTTGTCAGTTCAACAATTAAGCTCCCCTGTCCTAATAAGCAGAAATTCTCTCAAGTCTTTACTTGATCGTAAACCTGTGCTGCTTGTCCACTAAATTAGAACCGTGTGCACTCACACTAAATGTCGTGTACCGAAGAATTCCCTTGTATCTCAATTATCAATAAAATTAATGAATTACCAATTATCTTGGTCTGTCACCCAAGTTGAGTGGGTTAGTACCTGCAAAATTGTCGAGATGCTGCATAGTGCAAACTTTATGCTGCATTCCAAGAGTGGTCCTCTCATTTGCTGCACGAAGGAATATGCTTAAGAGAGTCCGGTTTGGCATTCGCCGATCGTTGTGGCAGACAGATCTACAGTAGGTAGAGATTTGACCGTTCATGGCTATTATCCTCGTTTGGTGGATATTACCACTCGATTAAATCGATACGGAATGCAAGGAAAATATGAGGTGCCCGGCATATACCTTCACACGGTGCATTTCGTGAGTAGCCAGCCAATAACCTTCGGTGAAACTAAATATGCCACTGGAGTTGGTCCACTTGGTAAGTATGCTAAAATTACGTGGTTTTCCCCCTGTGCTGTACAGTCGCTTTGCTGGTTGTTTTCAGACAATTGATTGAGTTGTTGTAATAGTTTAAACGCTTGGTCAATGGTATATGATTGGCTGCATCATAGAGCTGCTTTTCTGCTCAAGCAAAAAGGATCTATGGACATGGTTCCTTTTACCTTTTCATGTGCGTCGCTTCCTGGCAAAGCAAACCTGGCTTCCTTGGGGCAGATTCTTTGAAACATCTTATGAATGTGCGTGTGTGTGTGTGTGTGTGTGTGAGTGTGTGTGCATGAATCTCTGTATGCATGAGTGTGCGTGTGTGCAAGCGTGTGTGCATGTGTGTGCGTGTGTGTGTGTGTGTGTGTGTGTGTGTGTGTGTGTGTGTGCATGAATCTCTGTATGCATGAGTGTGCGTGTGTGCAAGCGTGTGTGCATGTGTGTGCGTGTGTGTGTGTGTGTGTGTGTGTGTGTGTGTGAGTGTGTGTGCATGAATCTCTGTATGCATGAGTGTGCGTGTGTGCAAGCGTGTGTGCATGTGTGTGCGTGCGTGCGTGCGTGCGTGCGTGTGTGTGTGTGTGTGTGTGTGTGTGTGTGTGTGTGTGTGTGATTCATTAAAATGGCTCCCGAAGAGAACTGAATCTCTATCTAAGTGCTTTAGCTTTATGTATGCCCCAGAGCCCACGACCTCGACCTCAGTCACAACGGTGAGCACATTGTTCTTGGTCTTCAAAGGCAAGCACCTTGACCTCTGGGCCAAACCAGGCATTGTTCAGACTTTGTGAGGTACAACCTAAAGAAAATAGCTACAACTGTCGTTGATAATGCAAAGAAACCGGCTGCGCACGTGTCACTACACCCGATAAGACAGGCTGATTAAGAGTGATGCTTCAGTTTTTATACTCAAAGCCTTCAGGCTTTGAGTATAAAAACTTTTTAACTGGGACCTTTTTTATTATAACCTTATTATTATAACCTTATTATATATATATATGTATATATATATATATATATATATTATAACCTATTATTATAACCTTATAACCCTTTTTACCTGGGAAGACAGTTGGTTGGGATCCACTTAGGCTTTAACTAGATAAACAAGTTGTGTTTGCTCGGAATGCAAAAAAAAAGAAGCTGCTTCTGTCGTCCAGCATAAACTAGCTCATTTGGAATTAGCCCAGGGTGAGCAAAATCGAACGAAGTGATTAGAGTAAATTCTCGATTTTTTCGGTAACTGAATGTGTATGCAGTTTGTGCATCGTTACTCTAATATAGGTTGCAATGACAATTGATGCCTGCCGATGATGATGAAGTTTCATGGCAAATGGGATGTGGGATCGTTGGGGTCATTGTCTGGGATCATTGAGGTCATGCTCTATCTAGCAGATTCTTGACATTGTGACTCAAGTAACTTATTTAGAACTATTACTTATTTAGAACTTCGGCACGTTGCAGTATCTGGTTCAGTGAGCAGGCTGTTCAATATTTTTCTGCTGTACTGTTGAATTTAGGGTCGTTATGCTAAATGTGCCGAGTCAATATTCAGATCTGAATCCCACTGCTAAGTGTCCCTGAGATAATAGTAATAATACAATTGTTATAGCATCCTCAGAGAACTCTATCTCTTTCTAGGCGCTTTACATTTGCTGCAAAGGAAGCACGATCGAATGGTTAGTGGTAGCATTCTCAATGAAATAAAAGGAATAACATGGTTAGGGGTAACATGCACAGGGTCAGCATGCAAATATGGTTAGTGGCAGCATGTACAGTGTCAGCATGCATAAGCACACATCACATGGACCCTCTAAATGCTGCGATAAATAGATGCGTTTTTAGTTTCTTTTTAAATGTGATCAAGTCAGGGGATGTCGTGACACAAGTCGGTTGTGAGTTCCAGGAGATGAAGTGGGCATGAAGTTTAGATTTCATGTGGATCGTGAGACATCTAAAGACTCGCTTTTCTTAAGTTTCCAGAGTGTTTGGAGAGCAAGAAGGCCTTAGGTTTTCGAAAGCTTAGTTAAAAATATAATTAAATATAATTCATTTATACAGCACCCCAAGAGAACTTAATCTCTATTCAGGCGCTTCACATATGCCTCGGGGCTCGAGCCCACGACCTCAGTCAGACCTTTGTCGGGGCGAGCACCTTAACCGCTAGACCAAACCAGCTCGGCATAGTTCTGCTCTTTGCCAGAGCATCTCATACAGGTTATTGCTTATCGTGATGATGTAACTTAATATTAACACCGCAACATAGTGTTCTTATTCTACAACATTGCTTTCATGTGAGCTCAGCCTATTTTATATACTATGCATGGTTACGGCAATTTGCAGTATTGTGTATTACACCAAAAAAAAAAAAGGTTAAAAAAAGGTTAAAAAAAAGGTTAAAAGGCCAGAAGGTCTTGTATGTATCCTTTGCACTGTCTTGCACTGATTAAATGCAGATTTTAATCTTTCACGTGGTTTGATTCGGAGAAAGCACCAAGACATTTAAAAATGCCGCCAGGCATGTTTCCTGACTTTAACCTGGTTTGCCAATTTTACATAGCAGTGCCACTTTGTAACCATGTCGATATGTCAGCATTATATAAAACATCGTTTCCACAGCGATAGGACGTCACTCCACAGTGAATTAGCTGTCATCTGTGGTCCCAGCAGCATCGGAATGTAGCCTTTTCCGGGCTGTGAAAATGCCTATAGCTTTTAGTGTATTTGTCGGCAGTAGAACTTGAACAGCTATCACCCGAACTTGCAGCATGCAATAAGTAATTGTCCAACACACCACAGAACTTGAGTCCATTGTAGTTCCATGCTGCCCTTACTGTTTCCATGCTTTTAGCCTCACTAGAGCTGTGAAAAATGGCTTGTTTATCTGCAATGCTGGCATCATAAAGCCCAATCAACAAGCATTATTTTTCGACTGGAAAACCTGCCTATACAGCTGGAGGCAGCTGAATTTTCAAGCTCCAGTAGGGGTAACATTCTTTTATCATATGAGGCTGGACACTCCTACGGTCAAATTGCTACTGCCTTATCATGACAGACAAAGCTGTTGTTGTGTTTGACATGAGTAAAGTAGTGATGATTGGGGCCCTGAACATGCAACATCTCGGACCGGCGACGAGATCCCACTTGGCCACTGAGAAGCACGAAAGATCAAAGAAAGTCTGCAGCCATCCTTTAGGAAGCAAGTAAGAAGTGACTCGTCCACAAGCGATTAGATACGATTGGAGTTCTGCCTTCTCGAGTTGCTGAAAGAAAACTTCTTCCTGCCAGATAAGGATATTAACGATCATAATATTAAGCCCATGACAGACAAGTCTGGCAGCCCAGTTTTGCACCGACTATAAGAGTCTGATTGCACCTGCAGGTATACCAGAATACAGTGCATTACGGAAGTCGAGATGGGATTTTATAAACGCTTTGGACCCTACCTTAGTTCGGACTTTTTGGCAAGATTGCAGCTGGATTGGCTACTTTAGAACTCGAGTCCAAAATCCGAGTCATAAGTGTGAACAGCCTACCCTTTGTACTGAGGCTTAAGTGCAAATGACTTTGACTATGTGTTGATGTTCTGCTGCCCCATAACCCTCAGATATTTCTATGACGTAGAGCATTGAGAGTTACACAGTTCATTAATGCATCAATGAACGTCTAAGAAACACGGACTCCTATTGCTCAACCGTGCAGTTGAGCAGCTACGAGTATCTGCAGTTTGTAGCAGCTCTTTTGTTGCTCGGTGCTATCGTTTGATATGCAAGTCTAGCTACTGTAAATCTACTAACTCTTGCTATTCGTCAGCTAGGCATAGTATAGACAGCTACACATAGCTATATACTCCCGAACAGTCCCAGCTGCTGCTGTCGCGTTGGTAATTGGTCCTTAGCGACTAGATATTTCCCATCGTCAGTTTATTGACCAGTGATCCCGACCTCAGTTGACCGCCCGTTGTGGCACTTTCTCGATAGCTGAGACATGCTCCTGTGGTCTATAATAAAGTAGCTCGGCCTTTATCGTCCAGAAATCCGTGTGCATACTGCATAGGCTAGTTGGCATGTGGGGGAAGGAGATGTGAGAAACACGCGGTTGGTTGCTAAGCGCATGAGATGTGTAAATGTTATATGCGGGATGAGAAGTACTAGCTAAATAATTGCCTTCGTTGCATGCTGCTCTCTCTCTCTCTCTCATGTCCGGATTCTTGAGGCACTTGAGAAATCTTGGTTGCTTCAATCAAAGTTGGTCGGCAGATTTACCACGAAGACGTGAAAATGAAAGGAAGAGTCAAGTTCATTTAGCAAGACTAGTCGTAGTTGCAACGAACAAGTAGTAGCCCTAACAAACAATCCCTTGGCCAGAGTAGGCGTATCCAGGATTATTCCGGTACATGACCAGACCATGACCTTATCGGGTGACCCACCCACTCGGTCCACTCCATCGAGTCGGTCCAAGAGGAGGGTTAGTGTCTGTTACTCTCTCTCTTTTTTTGGTCCTGTGCTCTTGGCGATCAGCTACCAATCAGCTTTGCCAACCAAAAGTCATAGCTTTAGAAAGACTGTACCTGGGTCTTTGATTAGGCACGGCTGTGGTTCGACCAACTGTACCCTGCCAGGTATGCAATTACAGGCTTCCCATTTCTGTGTTTGTCCACTGTGTGTCTCCTTCTGTCCACTTCCTTGGACGTCAGGCTCGTAGCCCTGCTGTAGGGCCTTCAGCTTGCCCTCGACAGCTCTTGATGATTGTGCATGCCTTCAGGTCTTGAGCTGCAGTCGAGCATCACGTCTGGGTGAGTCTGTTGTACAATATCTGAGGTTAGTTCTGTAAGTGGAAGTGTAAGTGGAGAATGTTCTGCAGTTTTTATGTAGAGCTTGGCTCGCATGTGCGTACATAGTACACAGACGAAGCAGGTGCAGAAAATCGCTGCTCTAAGTAGCGCACCCAATCCTACTCAGGTTTCGGCACACATACAGTAGCCAACGGACTTCATCTCGCTCAACAGAAGTAGAAGTTGGAAGCATAGCCGTATAGTGAAACTGGGCCGAGAGCAACAGCACAGCGCTGATGTTACAGTAAAGGGTTGCTGGAAAGGATGTGTCTGATTTGCTATGCTGGAGAGACGATGTTGTTGCATAATAATAGTAATGCGTTTTTTATAGCAACCCCAGAGTACTCAGTCTCTGTCTAGCCACTTGACATTTGCTGCAAAGGAAGCATGATCGAATGGTTAGTGATAGCATGCTCAATGATCAACAAGAATAGCATGGTTAGGGGTGACATGCACAGGGTCAGCATGCAAGTGTGGTTAGTGGCAGCATGCTCAATGTCAGCACGCACAAGCAGATGAAGGACGAATCACAGGGACCCACTAAATACCGTGATAAATAGATGTGTTTGTAAGTTTTTTAAACGTGGTCAAGTCAAGAGATGTCGTGACACAAGTCGGTAGTGAGTTCCAGGCTTTGGGAGCATATGAACTACAGGCACAGCCTCCAAAGGATTTGAGTTTTGTACTAGGTACAGTTAAGCAGTTAGACTTCGAAAAGCGGGTGGTACGATGCTTGGCCTGATAGGGGAGTAGGTCTGATAGGTAGGCTGGAGCCAACAAATGAAGCGACCTAAAAGTGAGTGACAAAACTTTGAAGTCGATGCGTTGCTTGTCTGTTAGCCATGTTGCCTTAGTGCCCCCTCTTGTCTTCACATATCCATCATGAGCCTTTGTCTGTGCCCTCATCCTTCTCCTTCCCCCTTTTTCCTCTCTCTTTTTCTATTGTCGACATTTGTGGATACAGCAGTAGCCTATAGTTTAAGGAAAGTGCTAATATATGAAAACATTCTTAATTGTTATTTTTAACTTTCATATTTCTTGCAGTTCCCACGGTGCTGACTTTGTTGTGGTATTTATCGCTGCATAATATTGATTTTAGGAAATAACCGTCTCGTCGGCACATCAACTGAAGGTATTGAAGTGCCGATTCCATCACTTGTGGCTAGGGGTATGGCATCCGGTTTCGCCGTGTCTACTGCTCCAGCTTTCGAATTAGCACCAGAACTCACCTCTGATCTCTCACCTTTCTCTCCCCTCTCACCTCTGCCGTCTCACATTCCTCTGCCCTCTCATCTTCATCTGCCCTCTCGCCTGCCTCCGTGCATTCATTGGTCTCTATGCTATGCTATCCATGCTTGCAGAAACATTGATTTTGATTGTTTTGCTTATACCCAGTTATCTAATCACGTGTAAAAAACATTTCCTTGATGATCCCGGCTCGGTTTATGTATTTATTATAGAGTATTATAGAGTATGCAGCCAAGCAGAAAGCACTTTTTTTTTGAAAGTTACTAGGGGCAGTCGGTAGTCTCAATCCAGCTATTCAAAGAACCGTGGCCAGTCAATACTTGAAACCTTGTTGTTGAACATATCAACTATGCTTGTCATATTCGGATATCAATATCGTATTCACATATCAAATATCAATAGGGATCCTCTTTTGCTATATAAATGAGGTTTTTTAAAACCTAAACTTTACTTTTTTACATTACATGGTATGTGAGACATATCTTGTTGCTGCCCGAAGCTCGTTGGTAACTGGCTGCTTTGTTGAAGCTGCTCTGAAGTAGAGGTCGGTATGTCGGCGAGGCATCAGAGAGTTAGAGAGATATTCGTGCTGATACTGTGCATGCTGCCACTAATCATATTTGTATGTTGACCCTGTTCCATGCCACCTCGAACGCTGTTATGCCTGTTGTTCATTGAGCATGCTGCCACTAATCATACTATCATGCTTCCTTTGCATCGTATGTAGAGCGCCTCGAAAGAGATTGAGCTCTCTAAGGGCGATATGCAATTGTTTTATTATTATTATGTCGGAAAGGCTTGTGGCATTTCTGGCCGTCTGAGACGCTTAGCCAGCATTTGTAAGGGCCTTTTGCCGAGGGCACTGCTGTTCAGCACGATCCCTAATGATCCCCAATGATCACCAATCTCACCTGCTCAATAATCGGCAGCCTGTTGCTGTGCTCGGTTGCAGACTCCCACCCCACAGGTGCTGGAAGCTTGCTGGCCACTGCCCATTCGACCCTTAGTCACCCTCCTCCCTCTGTGCCTTCACATCTCCGTCTTGTCTTTGTCCGTGCCCACATCCTCTTCTCTTTCTCTTTTTCTTCTTTACATTTGTAGATGGAGCAGTAGCCTGATTTTTTAAGAAAACGTTAATTTGTGAAGACATACTTATTTACTTTCTGCTACCATCTCTGTAGCTGTTTCCATGCTGCCGACTTTGTTTTGATATTTATCACTGCACAAAATTGATTGTAGGAAATGACCGTCTCGACAAATCAACCAGCGGTATTGCAGTGAGGACTCCATCAACTTCGGCTGATGGTGTGGCATCTGGTTGCACCTTATCTGCTGCTCAAGCTTCCGATTTAGAACCAGAGTGTGCCAGTGCCACAACTGTGTTGTCAGAGACAAGTGTTCAGTGTGCTGATCAAGCTGACAAAAATGTTTCTAGTTATGAATTTGTTTGGTACGCGCTTATTATTGCCATTCAAGCTATCGTTAGCTTCTTTCACCAGCTCTCGGCAGTATCCGCATTCCTGCGGCAATCGGCAGAAACATCTGAGGTACAGGTGGTAGAAGCAGAACTTGAAATTCGGACCGACTCACAGGATAAAGAGGGCCAGAATCCTTCCTGTGTTAAGCCTGTATCAGAAAGCTTGCTTGAACGTGAGAATGCTGCGGCTGAGGAGCACGAACAGGAAATAGCAAAGAAGCATGACTATCCACTGGAAACCGACAGAAAAAAGTCTTATCGTGGTACAATTGATGCGTGGCTCTACCATGCACGGAATTGGCTCAGGAGCATGTATGGGCAAGCTCGATTTGTATCTGCTCATCGAAATCACTTTGGTGTGCTTGTCTACCAAGGCATTCAATTGGGCACTATAGCTCAGCTCACAAGTATTAGCCAGCATTTGACATTGTTGGCCTGGTTCATAACATCGGCATTCTCCAGAGTATCAGGAGCCTGTGAGCTTTTGCGTTTGGCCTCCTTTCATGCATGGCCACACCTTGGGAAGCTATCGGCACTGAGCTTCAGCTCAGCTGGATTTTTCTGCAGTGGCAATGCCGACGCAGTTTCCTGCTTCAGTTGCGGGTTCACTGCAGCCGGGTGGACTGCAGGCACACATCCACTAGCTGCGCATCGTGAGAGATGCAGAGATCGGTGTCAACTCATCAGAGAACGTCAGGGATCTGGCAACATTCCTCTAAGTGAGTTTGTTCGAGGATTTCCTATGCATTTTTTGGAAATCTCGACCATGTCTCACTATAGAAATGTGTAGCAATTTGCGCTGTGCTGCATCTATTGTAGGCAAGACGACACAGCCGGCTGCTGTGTGCAGAGAACGCAGTGAACACACAGGACTGCATCCCATGGGTGCTTCCGCTACTGCTGCCAGCCGTCGCCCCAATTCTGAGCCTAGTGTGCAGAGTCCCGAGATGTCCGAAACAGCGTCTAGCGATGCATACTCCCTTGTGCACTCATTCCTGGCTGCCACTGGTGCTACCCCCTGGAAGCATGCACAATCGGTCAACCAAGGCGGCTATGGTAGCTGTGACCTGGTGGCGACTGGCTCCGCAGGCTTGTCGCAAGATGAGGAGCGGATCAAGTGGGAGAGCTATCGGCTGAGCACGTTTGCAAACGTATGGACCTACGGGCACATCGTCGAGCCTGGTGACCTGGCTAGAAATGGCTTCTTTTACAAAGGTAGCTATTGATGATTGGTTGATCGTTTGGTAGGGCCTGTTGGTCATCATAGCATCATGGTCAGCACTCGGCTAATAATTATGCGTTTAATATAGCTCCCTCAGAGAACTCAATCTCTTTGTAGGCACTTTACATTTGCAGCTACTTAAAATGAAGGACGAGGCGTAAAGTAGGTGCGACGAGCTTGTTTGCAAGAAGTGTCTAATTAATAGAGTTTGTTGTATCTTTATCGTTATTCCTTAGCAAGTTTTCTGCCATGATAATGTAAATGATGGCGATGCAAGCTGAAAGGGTGTCGAGGTACTTCGACGTTAAGGAAGTTTGAGAGAGATTAAAGCTAAAGTTGAGCAGTTTTTCGATGGCTTAGAAAATGAAGGCCCATTCCGTGTTTTGCGATTGCATTCATCTAAGGTATAGAGAGTATTGTCTTTTGGCTAGTCTCTTGACATTTCTCTTGCAGATCTGGATTTAAAAAATGGCCTTAATTGAGTTCTATGTTAATGAGGTGAGTGTACGTTGAGCTGCAGTCTACTCTGTGTAGTTATAATAATCACTATAATAATAATAGCAATTATAATAATGCACTTGATAAATCGCCCTCAGAGAAATTAATCTCTTTCTAGGCGCTTTACATTTGCTGCAAAGTAAAATGAAATTGAATGGTAAGTAAAATCATGCTTGAAAAACAAACAAAATGACTAATATGGTTTGGGGTGACATGCACAGGGTCAGCATGCAAATGTGGTTAGTGGCAGCATGCACAGTGTCAGCACGCATAAGCTTGTGAAGGACGAATCACAGGGACCCACTATATGATGTCCTAAATAGGTGTGTTAGTAATAATACTAATAATAATAATAATGCACTTGATAAAGCACCCTCAGAGAAATCAATCTCTTACTAGGCGCTTTACATTTGCTGCATAGTTGCAATAGTAAGCTGCTTGCTGATGTCGTGAAAATCATGTCTGGGTCTGCATCACAGCTTGCAAGGTTTTGTCTGTCTGTTGTCTGTCTGTCTGTATGCTTAGCACAAGGTGACCGAGCACAGACTGGAAATGGAAGTGCTCTGTTGAAATCTGCATGACGAAACCTGGCAGCCATCTCCTTGTGGTAGAAATGGCATCGTAGAGCCCTGTGTACGTGAATTGTTTTGTGCCGTTCGGGCCATGTACCTGCCGAGCTGCTGCACATCATTGAGTCACAATGGCACTGACGACCAGCTAATTTTCTGTTTTCTCCTCATGCAGGTATTTCTCTTCCTCTATGGTTATGTATGTTATGTTGTGTAATGCTGTGTCAGTACCATAGCCAATGAGGTTTATCAGACAGTTATTCTGGTTGACAACTTACTGCTGTGCATTTAGTTTTGACATATCACTGTTTCATCGCCCTTGTGCTTGGCACTGACACGATTTCAATAGCTTCTGTGAACTAGCAACAAACTTTGTTTGTTGTATTCGACCGAATTATACTTACAATTTCTTAAAGTGTTTGGTAGCTGCAGCTATACCCTTCAATAAGTACAGTTTGCTCAACTGGCAGAATCGAACGAAGCCTATTTTTTCCAGTGCACCACCGCCATTGCAGTTCTGCTACTGCTGTTCGCGACCGTTGCAGGCCCGGGAGATCGAGTGCAGTGCGCCTTCTGCCAGGGCGTGCTGCGAAACTGGGAGCTCGGCGATCGGGCGGACGAGCAGCACGCTCAGCACTTCACCTACTGCAGATTCGTTCAAGGTCACGAAGTGGGCAATAAGCCCAATCCATTCTCACCTCTCGTAGCAAAGCAAGTCGGTGTGGCTAACGGTGTAGTAGATGCCGCAGGTAATGACCGAGTAGCATAACTTTACAATGCTCAAATTTGCAATTGTGAGCTATTTCTTTTCTTAGAATTTGCTGTGCACACGTGTCGTTTTTATCGATACAATATCTGTGCAGGCCAGCTGTCGTTTACTACCACTCACCGACACTGTGCAATAATGTGACATGCAGCCATGTGCTCAACGTTCGGCTATTGGCTTTGGAAGTCGCGTATGATTCTTTCGGTTTAAGTTTGAAAACATCGTCAATGTTGAATGAGTACCGTGAGTGTTTCCTTGATGCGTGCCTGGTTTGGTTATCGATGCAATTTTCTTCATGGCATCGTTGCTATTTAATCGTAGTAGGTATTCATGTTGTGCATATTTCAGCTTGAATTTCGAGAAACCTGTATACTCGATATCATGCGTCAAATTGTATAGGTTGAATAAATCTCCGAGCCTTTGGTGAGGCTGGAGCTCTGCACCATTATTAGCATCTGGACCTACGATCGTGGTGGCAATGCATCCGATGTTTCGGTTTCAACGAACAGAAAATCGTCAAATTGGGTCATGCATTAGTGCTTGTAATACCGGTCTATAGTCCCATGGGAGGCGTCATATTTATCGATGCTTCCCACGGTGCAGCTTAGGAATGTTTATTTGTTACTTGACCTAATATGTGTATATCTCTGACATGTAGATTCGAAGGATACGATCTCTCTAGCTTATCTGTGTAGGCAAAAGGGAACCTGAATCCTTCATGTTGATTCTGTAGGTATATCTATAATTAGCTGCAGAGAATTGTTGATGAACTGTTGAGCAGCACACGTTGGCAGCTCGTCTTGATGAGGTATCTCTAGGTCTTCATGTGTCCATTGACTACTCGTGGAACTTAAGGACAGTGCCATTCCGGCTGTCAAATCATCCCTGGTGTCACCGAGGTAATCGAACAGTGTTCGAGTTTAGTTACCTAGCTGAACTGCTGCACCAGTTTCAGCCTCTTTGCGCCCTCAGGTCCTGTGTGGACAATCAATTAGCCGTTCCATTCCTGCGCTTAAAGACCGTTGGCGACAGAAGCTTTAGGTCTGCAGGTCCTAGACTGTGGAACTCGCTGTAACAATTCTTACGCAACGACAACTACTCTACTACTGCCGACTATGGCTCATCCTTTTCAGCAGTCCTGAGCTGCTACTTCTATGCCACTTAATACCTTAACTGCTCTCCCGACTCTGCTATGCTTCCCACTTTCTCTTTGTTGTGTGAGACTAAGTCAATGGCTACCGAATGCATATCGAAAGCCCCTTAGGCTGTCAGTGCGCTATACAAAACGCTCCTGCGTAACACCCACATGGTCTTTATGACTTTGTGTAGTTACAGACGGAGATACATTAGATTACATTATACTCCCATATATCTAATAGTAGCTGCAGAGAATTGCTGAATTGCTGAACTGTAGACCAGCAACCTTTGGCAGCTCGCCTTGATGAGGTATGTCAAGGTCTTCATGTGACCCTTGACAGTCGTGGAACTTTAGGGCAGTGCCATTCCGGCTGTCAAATCATCCCTGGTGTCACCGAGGTAATCGAACAGTGTGCGAGTTTAGTTATAGGCCTCTTCTGGTGCAAAACGTCCTACCTGGATCGAGTTCAATCAATGGGATTGAGTTCCTGGAGAGTCCTTAGCCCTTGTTGCCGACCACTCGACCTCTCTCAAAATCGCCTCTGCCTGAATGTGTGTCCCCTTATAGCTAACCTCAGTACCAAATCTGAAAGGTGTATGTATATGTAACTAAAAGAGCTTCACAGTCAAAACTGCCTACTTTCGCCGAAATTGAATTGGAAAATTTAGTTTGTATAGGTATATCACAGTCAGGGTTGATCTATTCTTTTGCTGCATCAAGGCTTTTGTAACTGGCTCCCTACTCCTTGCAGGTTGACCCTGAAATTGTCTTAATGTTTGTGCGTGAAGAACGTTACAGTTTTTTTCAATAAGTCTTGGCTTGTCGATCGTCAACTTTGAAGCTGCTTCCCTACAACGTTCTGCCACAAGGATATCCATACAATTGCTGATAGAGAACGCTGAAGAAATTCTTGTAGGATTTGCTATGTTTATTAGAAATGTCCTGTATATTTCTTTGTCACTAATCAATTGACACGGTTCTTTTTCAGCATGTATCGATTGCCTATGGTCTCATGCTGCTGTCCGAATGTTTCATTAGTGCTGGATGTAGCTTCGAAAGCACGACCAATATGTACGGTTAGGATGCATTTCTGTGTGCAGCTTCAAATATCATTTTTAAGCACTGACTACGATTACCAACAACCCTGGAGTTACCTGGCAGTAGGTTTGAGGCAGCAAATTGCTACATAGGCAATAGCCGGGGTGGCTATTTATAGCTTTGCGACTTACCTTAGTCATCAGTGCAGCAAAAAAATTTCAGCCACCCTGGTGACTGTGCAGCAATTTCGTCTTGTCGACGTCCTAGCTGCGATCTGAATGGATGGACAGAAGAATCAGCAGCAGCCGCACTTGTGCTTGCAACACGCCCTGTTTTTCACGATGGCCTTGATGACCTATCGAGACCTCGACCAGCAGTCGGCCAGTGCTGCCCGAACCGTTCCAGCGAGTCAGCAGGTTTTGCATCGTGTTAGACCGAATGATGGAGCAGAACTGTTCTAGCCGAACAATTCTTTCGTAATTACAACGACTTTCACTGAGTTCCTGTCCTATTCGTTGACGGTCGTTGATAGTAGCTTAGTTAATAGTGACTTTAACTAGCGTGATGTTCCTTAGGTCATTGTTGAGGTCTGGTTAATGGAATATGTGGCTGAGATTGTAGGCTCGAGCTCCGTGGTACACAGTAAGTGCCTGAATAAAGATCTCTTGGGGCACTAAACAAATAAATTAATACATTTCTTTATTATATTCTTCTTTTTATCGTGGTAATGAATGCTGATACCGTGCACGCTTTTGCTTACAAAACTTGCATGCTGACCCTGTGCATGTCACCCCTAACCACGTTATTCTTGTTGTTTATTGAGCTGCATGCTATCACTGACTATTCGATCTTGCTTCGTTTGCAGCAAATTTGAAATGCATAGAAGGAGCTTGAGTTCTCTGAGGGCGCTCTATCCAATGTATCATCACTAGTATTACTATTTACTTTATATTTTATTATCACTCCAAAATATTTATATTTAAAAAAAATTATTCTTTTGGTATAATCCTCGCGGCATTAATCTCTCTGTCTCTCTCTGTCTCTCTCTGTCTCTCTCTGTCTCTCTCTGTCCCTCTCTGTCTCTCTCTGTCTCTCTCTCTGTCTCTCTCTCTGTCTCTCTCTCTGTCTCTCTCTGTCCCTCTCTGTCTCTGTCTCTGTCTCTGTCTCTGTCTCTCTCTCTCTCTCTCTCTCTCTCTCTCTCTCTCTCTCTCTCTCTCTCTCTCTCTCTCTCTTTCTCTCTGAAGACTGACGGTAATCTGTCGGCTGAGTGCAGCCCTCCAGGGGTGCCATGGTACTGGGTTCTGTGACCTGGGCCACTGCAGGCATGGCTGATAGTGGCCAAGACCCTTTCATCGATGAGACCCTCGTATGGGCTAACCTTTGCTTTGTGCTCTTGGTCAAGATCTGCAATCGACGTTTGGTTTTTTCGGTGCACTTACTTCGTAAATGTCAAATCCATTTCGATTGTAGGCGACAGCACGAGGGCAGATGATTTCGCAATTGCGAGAGCCCTCCCCAAGAATCCTGACTTTGCTGTTGAAGCTCGCCGGCTCTCAACATTTGTAACATGGATGACATCGGCTGATCACCTACCGTCGCCTGACGCGCTCGCTAAGGCCGGCTTCTTTTTCCTCGGTATGAGCAGGTAGCTTTTGCCCCATGCCCCTGTCTGTCTGTTTTCTGCATTGCCTTGCACTCTTAAGTATTTCAAGGGATGCCAGGCGAGCAAGAAATCAGAAGTCTCCTGTTGCCTTTGCACTCTCCGAAGGTGTCGCTTGATCGAGTGGATCCGAGTTAAACTGTCATGACTTGTAGACTCTAAAAACTGGCAGGAAAGGAACCTGAGTCTGTGTAAGTGCTTCCACAGTTAAGAGTTCAGACCTGCCAAGACACAGTGGCTGGCTCCTTCATAGTTCGGGGAAGCCAATCGGGTCAGCCTGGTAGGCCATTTGTACCTCCATCTCAGTTGTTCTGACAGTAATTGGGAGGATGCAGTAGCCCTGGTATACTAAGTTCGTCAGGACACTTAAAGCACTGTGTTGCCATCGTTCACAAACAGCAGTAATGGGAACTTTTATATGTATAACTTGATTGTTTATATTCAGTAAACATGGTCCCTGATGGGCTGTCGTATTCTGACGTGACTCAACCGATGGTATTCACCCTGGCCTACAGAATATATTCGATGCTATTCACCTTGGCCCACCGAATAATGTAGCTGTGTAAATTATTTTGTCCAGGCTTTTATTTAGAGGCTGGCCTCTGATGAAAATAAATGCTGCCAGTATTGGTGTATGCATTACCTGTAGCTTTTGGGACTTTAGACGATTACCACAGAAGAAGGCATGAAACGAATCAATAAATCGATTTGATTTCCAGCCCTGTATCTGGTCCACGTGTTTGTTTAGTCACATATCTTTTAGTCCACGGTGGTTTATTTGAACTAGAAATTTTTTGAAGTTCGATGATATTACAATAAATTTTGTTTAACAGACCGAAGGGAACTGCATCTCAAGGCACTTGATGTAAATAAGTTGGAGCATGATTGAGCATGTTTGTCGGTCGGTGTACTTACAGAATCCGAATGTACTTCGACTCCGAACGTACGAGTATACAGAATTCCGGCTCTTATTGTGTGTCAGATTCTATATCGATATATACGTATATATTTATATTGAATAGCAACTTAGAAATAGAAGTGCGCCTTCTTTTGCAGTGGCTCATAGACATTCGGCTGCCTCGGTTAAGTAAAGTTAAGTCGCGGCTAATACTGTAGCCTCATTTGTTTACATCGATGCAGATGAGTCTTAGCGGCAATCAATTGCCACCTGCAGTGGACAATAATGATCGCTCACTTTTTCTTCCGAACCCACTGCGTGTATCATGTAGCAAAAGGACCTTGCCCTTGGGCGAAGACCCGGGCAGTTAGTGGCATCGAAATGAGATCACCTTTGTTCGTTGTTTTAAAATTGTACATGCTGTATAGACTTTGATTAGTTGATTAGACTTTGATTCGAGTTCTTGGTGCTGCTTGATCTGTTGTTGCTGGCGAAAGTACATCGCCACTGACGATGTACGTTGTAGGTTATGAGGATGCAGTCAAATGCTTCTTTTGTGACTGTATTGTGGCAGTTTTGAAATCGCACTGTGACCCATGGGTTGAGCACGTGCTATGCTCGCCTTCTTGCCAGTTTCTGATTCAAGTGAAGGGATCAGAGTTCGTCCATCATCAGGTATGATTTGCCTCAAGCGTAGGTTGCCAGCTCTGTGTGTCTGTAATAACTTCATCTGTAACTCTGCTAAAACGTCTGAGTGGATTGTGTGCATACGTATGAGAGGTTACTCTAGAGAACTCAATGCCTAAGCAGCTCTCGGTACGAATACGGTAGGCCGTAGACAGTATTTCTTGATAATGATGATAACACACTAGATAAAGCACTCTCAGGGAACTCAATCTCTTTCTAGGCGTTTTACAATTGCTGCAAAGAAAACACGATCGAATTATGAATAGTATCATGCTTGATAAACAACAAGGATAACATTCATGCAGCTCAGACAAAGTATGAAGCAGATCTTCGTCATTGCGGAAGTAGAGAGAGTGAGTAGCATTGAAGTGGTAGTTCAGGACAGCTGGAAATGATGTGACACAATCTGCAGAAGGAGAGAATATGTCGTTGCATTAGACTTGTAGATGTGCGGTCTGCAGCCTAGGACCTGCAGAGCAAACCTGTGTGTTGCAAATGGTCTTTCAGCATAGAGATTGAACAGCTACGTTATTGTCCATCGAGGACCTAAGGGCACAAGGAGGCTAAAACTGGTGCAGCAGTTAATGTAAGAATGAAGGAGCTAAGCCTTAGCGGGACCCATGTGAGTCAGTGTAAGAATTTTGCCCTGTATCTGTTGATCAACCAGGAGTCATCAGAGCTTCTTCAGCAAAGGAGTCACATAGCTGAACTGTGCACCCCCTCAGTCACAGCCACCTCCGGACGTTGGTTGTGTCCGGCCGGTACTGCTGAATCTGCAGTGACGATATGCCCTAGTTGTTTTTGTTGGCATTCATGTCCTTGACTTATGGAAGAATGTCAAGAAAATACTTAGAAAATGTGTCCGAAAATCGTAAATTTGTTGATGGCACCTTTCAAAAGACAAATTAGTTAGAACTGGATCTAAAGTTCAGACAACTTCTTTATGAAAGAAAAAGGGGTTATGCAAAACACGACTAACACGGATGTAAACCGAAAGTTACAAATCTACAGTTACAAAATTGACCGACATCAGCAGCTTACGTGAGTCTTATCCCAGTTTTTCAAACCTTGGTAGATCGAGATACACGTGGGAAGCTTGTTAAGGTGCATTCTTTTGGCTTGTATACAGTTTCATTTCCTGGGTAGGTTGTTGCCTTGTAAATTCCATAACTCCTCTAATACTTCAGGTATAGGAGTGAAATTTGAAATTTTTGTTCAGCTCTGCTTGTCTCAAATGACGCAAGAAACATTTCTAATTTTCACTCGATTGATTTCGAATAGTTATTCGATAGATTTTGGATCTGATAACAACCTTACTTTCCCGACAGGGTGACACCGTGGTAAGGTGGCACCACGGCAGGGTGACACTTTTGAGTGCTGGTTCCACTCTTTAGGTCCGTGAGGCGCCACCCTCCAGTGTTGGTGCTCAGACAACGAGCTTCGCCGTGGACCCACACGAGATTCGAGCTCGCATGGATTCGCCAAAGGTTCGCATCCTGCTTCAAATGGACTACCCGCTCGACCTGGTCAAGGAGGTGGTCCAAAAGCGTCTGGCCACCGTGGGCCACGATCACGAGGGACCCGAGGAGCTGCTGGCCGAAGTCTTTGCTACTCACGACGAGAAGCAGCGAACAGCTGCTGCAGCCCAGGCCGCCGCAGGTAAGCGAGCTCAGCTCAAAGGGAATTATTTCGAAAGATTATTTCGCTCGCAATCTAGCGTGCGAAATAATCTTTCAAGCAATCCTGGTGTCTCTGCTGCACGTGTCACGTGTCTGATTAGCTCTTCACCTTTTTCTGTCGGAGCTGCGAGTTTAAATTAATTTAATTAATTAATTTATATTAATTTAAAAATTAAATTAAGTCGGAGTGCTTGTGATTCGGGTGTCCTTTTTGATAACTGCCTGCCTGACGTTTAAACGTTTCGCAATCGGAGCTGCGAGTTTAAACCCAGTTTAAACGTTTCAATCTCAGATGATGCCTTTCACAGTTGGGCATCATGTATGCAACGACATCATTCGGTCTGTCTATTCTTTCCAGCCGCCCCGAGCTGCTGCTACCACACTCCCTTCCCTCCCACAACTGCTGCTACCACCATGCTACAGTCACTAACCTCCTGGTCTGCTCTTCCATCGTGTGGCTGTTCTTCTCAATTTATCGTCACTGATTAATTCTGGCTACAATATGTGTACACAACAAGCCTTTTCAGTTTCATTTAGATGAACTGTCTTGCACTTTTGGACCGAATCGACTCGGTAGTTTGAGGACATACCAATATACCAATATCACCCCCTCTCCATAGCCTCGTGGTGGCTGGCCGAAACGGCTTGTATGTTCAACTTGAAAAATCACTACGATCCGAGATCTTAGTCAGGAGTCGTCAACTAACTCGGCAAAGTGTGACACTTGCGACATTTGTGAACGGCGAGAAATGTCTAGAACTTGACGTTGTTGCTCGACGATTAGCAGCTAAAACCCCTGGCTGTAATTACTGATTCTCTAATGCACTGCATGTCACGTGTCGTTAAGTTAGGCCTCTCTATCTGACCTACCCTCATTGAGGTCTGCTGAGGCTTGATAGTTTCTTGGGCAAGAACAAACTGTGTATGCGTTTTGTGCTTTGCACTCACTCTCAGAGTGGCATAGGTCACAGATGTTTCATTATAGAAGCCTCTCTATTGTATTGTGTTGTACTGCATTATTGTAGAGGAGAATCGTCAATTGAAAATGGAGCTCACATGCAAGATATGCATGGACTCGGTGGTCGGCATCGTTTTCCTGCCGTGCGGTCATCTCGTGTGCTGTGCTGAGTGCTCTCCAGCCTTCACCACATGCCCGATCTGCCGAGTCAGCATACGTGGAACTGTCAGAACGACATTCTGAATCAAATTATTTCTTGCGAGGAAAACTTATAATAAGCAAAGGTCGGGGAAAGTGGGCAAGCTTTTGTCTGGCTATATATGCAGCTCTAGTTGGTTTCAAAATGTAAGTTGGTAATAGTGTGGGCTGCTGGGATATAGGCTTGCTTAGGTTTACTTTGACTATGACGTACATTGACTATGCTGGTTCGTCTTCGCTGGCATGGATGGCCCTTTGTAGTCACATGTAGGTCCTGCTCTGTCTGAATTTCTGTTTTCAGGTCATCAGTGTCTGCTTCACAGATTGTAAAATCTTGCTTTTGGTAGTAATAATAAATCGAACCTCATAATTCTGATAGTAATTCTCGTTGTTTATTGAGCATGCTATTACCAACCATTCGGTCGTGTTTCCTTTGCAGCAACCGTAAATCGCCATGAAGGAGATTGAGTTCTCTGAGGGCACTTTATCAAGTGTTATTATTATTATTGTTATTAAAAAGTCTATTGGCAACCGAGTGCGCATTAAAAGATACTGGAAATGAGATTGGGCTATAATAATAATAATAATTATAATAATAATGCACTTGATAAAGCCCCCTCAGAGAACTCAATCTCTTTCTAGGTGCTTCACATTTGCTGCAAAGGGTAGCGCGATTGAATGGTGAGTAGTATCATGCTTAAAAAACATGAATAGCATGGTTATGGGTGACATGCACACGGTCAGCAAGCAAATGTGGTTAGTGGCAGCATGTACAGTGTCACCACGCACCACCACACGAAGGACGAATCACAGGGACCCACTAAATGCTGTCTTAAATAGGTGTTTTTAAGTTCTTTTTAAATGTGGTCAAGTCAGGGGATGTTCTGATGCAAGTCGGGAGGGAGTTCCACGCTTTGGGAGGATACGAACTAAACGCGCGGTCTCCAAAGGATTTGAGGTTTGTACGAGGTAGTGGTAAACTGTTTGATTCCGAAAAGCAGGTGGTACGATGTTTGGCCTGGTGGGGGAGTAGATCTGAGAGATAGGCTTTAGCTAAAGAATGAAGTGACCTAAAAGTGAGCGACAAAACTTTGAGGTCGATCTGTTTCGCGACTGGTAGCCAGTGCTGGTCGGCGTGAAGTGGTGTGATGTGGCAACTGCGACGCTCACGACAGACACGCCTAGCTCCAGAGTTTTCCACCATCTGTAATCGCTTGATTGCACTTGCCGGCAGGCTAGCAAGCAGCGAGTTACAGAAGTCAAGTCGTGATGTCAAAAATGCATGGACCACATTGGACGTGGTATCCTTATCTAAACAAGCCCGAATTGTAGCGATGTTATGTACTTGTAACTAGGCGGACTCGACTGTGGAACTGATGTCGTCGTCTAACGAGAGGTCACTCCAGAACATGACACCTAGATTTCGAGCTGATTCAACGGGAGATATGCTGGAAGAACCAATTTTGATCGTCAGCCTTTCCAATTTCCAAATCACACTGGGTTTGCACTAAACTGGTAAGTTATTTTTATCATCGTTTAGTTTTAGAAAATGGGCTGCGATCCATGTGCGGATGTCATCAATACATGCAGCAAGTGAGTTGAGAGAATTCGAGGTGCTCGAAGGCTGGGAGGGATCAAAGCAAAGGTTCAACTGAGTGTCATCTGCATAGAAGTGAAGGCCACGATTGTGCTTGGCAATCACATCAGCAAGAGGGAGAGTATAAACTGAAAAGAATCGGACCTAGCATAGAGCCCTGAGGTACTCCATATTTCAGAGGTACCTCGGATGATCTTTGTCCATTCACGTCAATACTCTGGAGTGTCCCACTGAGATATGATCTGAACCATTGTAGAGCAAATCCAGTGATGCCCAGGCGAGATGAGAGGCGCTCTAGAAGAACTTGGTGATCGATAGTACTAAAAGCTGCCGAAAGATCGAGCAAAACAAGCAAAGAGACTACCTCAGTCTGCATTCATAAGAAGGTCATTATACGTCCGAAGCAAGCAATGCTGACTGTGTAGAATGATAAGCTGAAAAACCAGACTGGAACTTACTAGCAAGGTTTGAAGTTGCTATATATGAGTTCAGCTGGTCTGCCACGACCCGCTCCAGTGTCTTTCATAAGAATGGTAGAAGGGAGACTGGGCTGTAATCGCTCAAGTTCTCTTGGTACAGTGTCACTTTCTTGAGAAGTGGCCTGACTACAGCTTTTTTGAAGGGTGCTGGGACATGACCTGAGGCTAATGACATAATAATGATGTTAGTTATGCATGGCAGCAACAGTTCAATGCAACGTAGGAGCAGGACAGTGGGAATAGTGTCCAGAGGCCTTGATGTCTTCTTTGATTGGGATATGAACTACAGGACGAGATCACTAGGAACCTGCTTAAATGTAGACATTGAGGAGCAGCCAGGAATCGGGGAACAGCATTCTAGGGGGGGGGGTGTGCTGTCATTACAGGGATGGACTCCCTGATCTTGTCTATCTTCTGCACAAAGAATCAAGAGAAGCAATCGGCTAGATCACCACAAGGATCATCGGGTAAGGAGCTAATCTGGGAGCGGTTGAAGAGATGGTTGATCGTTGACATCAGCATTTTTGGATTATGCATCTGTGATTCAACAACGTTTTTATAGAAGCTAGACTTGGCCTTTTTTATGATCGATTGGTACGACCTATAGTAGTCTTCTTATGCCTGTCGATGGACAGACAGTCGTGATCTTGTGTATGTTTTTTCAAGGTTGGGCTTAGTAGACCTGGCTAGTTTAATGTCTGTGGTAAACTATAGGCCATCTGGGTGAGAGCGCACAGTGTGCTTACTCAGAGGTGCAAACTCGTCGAGCGTGTCGGCTAGTGTCGTGTTGTAGCTATCTACCAATGATGACAGATCGGAAGGAGGACTGAGCAGAAGAAGCGAAGCAGATATTCTCGCACGGACAGCATCGATGTCAAGGGCCTTGAGGTTTCGCGATTCGCAGGTTATTTTAGAGGAGGTGGGCACACACTGTAAATTGAATGAGATCTGCATGTGGTCAGATAAGCAGGATTTGGGTATAGAAAATTCTTCTGAGTAACACCCTCTTAGTCTTTGCAGCATTGTGGGGTTTCAGACGGAGATGCAGACATTAACCTAATGAACACTTACCATATGGCACATATAGAGTGCTCTGTGAAAGATGGAATTACCGGAGGGCGCTGCACAATCGCCTTATCGTTCATTTTCGCGAGGTATCGTTTTTATTATCTTGGTCGATGTTATTACTATTGTTGATCTTACTGAAGCCCGGAGTTGCCCCTCCTACAGTCCTGCAATCGTAAACGACCTAGGCTGGATTTCATGGCCAACGTTTTATCGTAAGCACACCGCTTTCAGTTGCAGACAAACCTTGCGGTTTCGGCGTTCTCTCTAGTAATAATAATAGGGTTCGACGAATTACCGAAATCCACTCTAATTAGGTTAGCAACTACCAGACGGAAGCGTTGCCAAGCTCAAGTTTTTTGCTGATATTGTAGTACATAACTTTACTGTGATTGCATCGGCCATTCTGCTGCAATCGACTGCAACTGCCCGGGCTACGTCAATGAGCCGCAACTAGCCGAAAAACAACCAGAATAAGTACACTTTAAGCTCTAATAGTGATTGCACGTTGCTCTAATTTTTGGTAATTGTCTAATCCCACAATTTCACAACAATCGCCCCGTTCAATCGGCAGCAATGCACTGCAATGGCATATGCATGTTGCAAAGCACACTGGTTTAAGTCAACTACATCATTTTAAGCAATGTCGATCGTACAATCTCGGGCAATGCATGGCAATCGACGGCTCGGCTCGTAGCAGCAATATGCTACAGTCCGTGGCAAGTTCACACTAAATCGGCTGCACGAAGTGCCGATTGTTGTCGCATTTCATATTTTTGTGTGCTAAAATTGAAAACGTAGGACTTTCAAGCTGTTTTGCACGTTAACTGTTAACAATACATGGCAATTGACAGCAATGGCAGCTACCAATACCGAAATTCGTGGCAAATGGACGAGAGAAATCGGCTGCACCAAGCTCTGATTCTCATTCTACGTAACATCTCACTGCTTGCACACATAATTTCAACCAGGTCTAATCGTCCAATCTTGGGCAATGCATTGCAAAAGACGGGAGTGACCCGGGAAAATACGGCAATCCATTCTGGTCCATCGCCAATCACTGGAAAGTTACTGGGCCAAGATCAAATATATCTTACCTGTCACAACCCAATGCGTTGAAAGTGCAATCAAATTCTTTCAACCAATCGCACACGTACAATCGCGAGCAATGAACGGTAGTCGACACCATTGTTCTGGGCCAATACCCCAATTCCCGGTGAATTGAAGAGAAATTAGCAGCGCGGAAGCCTCAATTTTCATTACATATAACATTCTGCTGCGTCCAAAGTAAAGCCGTGGAACTTTCAAGATGCTTTGTTTGGTAAATTATGGGCAATGCACGGCAATCAACAGCAATGGTAGGGGTCAATAGCAAAATTCGTGGAAAATTGAGAAAATTGGCTGCAATAAAATGCAGCTCTCATTCCACGTAACATGTACCTGTGTGCGCGCGCATAATTTTCATCCATGGTTGGCATTCAATAGACGGCAATGTCCCCGGAAAATACGCCAATCCAGAAGTGACAGTTACAAATGGACCGACAGTTACTGAGAGGAGCTCCAACTTTTCTTGCGTATTGCACTACACTGCATTAAAACTGCAGCCACATCCTTTTGTACAATCGACAAAGGCACAATCGAGGGCAATGCACGGCAATCGACGGCAATGGCCCGGTCTCTGCAGCAATCTGGTTCAAATTAACTGGAAATTGGCTGCTTGAATTTGTAATGATCCTACTACATAAGGCTCACTGTGGGCGCGCACGTGCTGCCGTTTTTCGCGTTCACCCTCGGGCAATCGACGGCGATTGCCCGAGACACTACGGCAATCTGTGATTGTCTGTTACAATTACAAGCGCAGCTGGCGGGAGAGGAGATCGCGTTCTTCTTGCGTAACGGTCTGCTGCATTTAAAAGTGCAACCGCGTCCTATCAACCTGTCAATCTTTAACGTACATGCGAGGGCAATGCGCAGCAATCAATGGCGACGGCCCGGGAAAATACGGAAATCTATAACGGTTCATTAAAATTAGACTGGACGCTACTGGGTGACGCTCTCATTTACATTTCTCCTTCTTGAATACTCTATTTTTGGTGCGCACGGGTAATTCCATCCATAATGCCAGCTCTCGGTCACTGTATTGCAATTAACGGCAAAGGCTCATGTCAATACAGCAGTCTTCTGTATTGACCAGAAGATGGCTTTTAATTTACCGACTAATGTTTCTTCATTTGTGACTCCATAAAGCTGCAAAGAGCATGTGTGTGTTTCGCAGGAGAGCTTGTATAGTGCACTCGCTGCCTAAGCGGCTTTCGGTACGCATTCGGTAGCCAACAGACTTCGTCTCACGCAACAAAGAGAAAGTGGGAAGCATACCTGAGTCAGGAGAGCAGTTGAGGTAGTGAGTAGCATGGCAGTAGCAGCTCTCTGGCTATTGGCCTAGTGGCCCGCAGGCTCACTACATTCGCTTGTGGAGGGCTGCTTGCGGTACACTCGCATACCTTCGGCCGCTAGTCCATGTCCATCGAACCTCTCTCGCTCCATTCCGCACGTTCAGTACCTTTGAGCGTTCCACGGTTACGTGGTATACTCCTGTACCCAGGCTGGGTTCGGTTGGCTGGGACCGGACGGCTATAGTGAGGGTTAGGGTCACCGGCTAGGCCGGGGGTCGGACCTACGGCACGGCCGGATGTATGCCGTGACGTGAGGTCACCGGGGCTCTTGGGTACGGGAAGCTGGCCAAGTAAGTCGTGGTGTTGGAGGCTCCCGGTCTCGCCGAGTTATGCACCTGGATTCGTGCAGGCGTGCTCCGGCGATGCTGCCACGCACGCAAGGGAACGAGTACCCAATGCCCGAGTGGAGCTGGATAGCTCGCTCGTTGTTGACTTGTTTATACCGCGTTCCCCGTGTAGCGTGTTCGTGACCCCCCCCGTGTGTTGGCGTCTTTCGGTGGAAGCTTACGACTGTGGTAGTTGTCGACTCGGACTAGCCAGCAGTTACTCAGCCAGCCGGGTTTTGGACGGCGTACGCTCGTACTGTTGGATTCGCAGTCGGTACAACGACAGGACTGCGGAAGCCGACTGACCACAACTAACGCGTTTGTTCGCGCTTGCTGCGTCGTCTTGCGCCCCCGTAGTGTACTGTGTATAGGACCCTCCCTGTAGACTTGTTTAGTTCCCCTGTTGTTGTTGGCGCATGCGTTAATATGAAGAGGTTTAACCCGACGGCCGCTGTCTTACCCTAACTCGGCGGCATGGCGAGCGGCAGCGTGGCCGGAGTATGGCGGGGTTTGGCAGGAATTAGCCTCTGACCCCTGGAACCCGGTTACACTCCTACCGAAACCGGCCATCTGGCGGCGCACGGACGCTAAAGCTGCGTCTGCAGAGCAGAGCTTCCTCCTAACTGCCTCCTTCCTCCTAACTTCCTCGAGCTGCCGCCGACTCGGCGAGGAGCGCTCGACGACGTCTGCACTGCTACGGCTCTAGAGATGGGAAGGAGGAGCCAAGTAGGTACGAATTAAGAGCTGCTCCTACTCGCCGATTTCCAGTTGCGTCAGCCAACCAATCAGAACCCTAGGCCGGTTCGCGGCTCGTGTAGTTGTTCCTAGCTGATTAAACAGCCTCTTTTTGTATAGCGACAGAAGAGCATTTACGACTATCACCGCCGCTTGGGGTGGCGATAAAGAATCGCCCACTGAAGGAATCGAACTCCTCACGACCTCGGGACCGAAGTCGTGAAAGCAATGAGCTGGTTCGATGAATTACCGAAATCCACAGCAATCCACTCGAATTAGGCTAACGTCGACCAGACGTTGGCGTTGCCAACTCAAATTGTCGTCCGATACTGTAGTACCCGTTCGATTCTATCTATCTATCCACATAATTTCACTTCACTTTGCGTAAGCACGTGCACTTATGCAAATGAGCTTAAATAAATATTTTAGGAGCAGCTCCTACTGGCCAGTTTGTAGCTGAATACGCTAGATTGCAATATTGACCTCGACCATTGCCGTGCATTGCTGAAAGTTAACGAGCAAAGCATTTTGAAAATGCCACGGTTTCACTTTGGACGCTTTGGAATGGTATATGTAATGACAATTGGGGCGTCGCTCTGCCCATTTTTCGTCAATTTGCCTCGAGTTGAGGGATTAGCCGGAGCCAGTGCTGTCGACTGCCATTCATTGCCCGCGATTGCACGTGAGCGATTGGTTGACAGGATCTGATTGCCCTTTAAACACAATGCGCTGTGACGCGTAAGACAAATTTGATCTTGGTGCAGTCACTTTCCGTCGATTTGAGATGGGTCATAATGATTGCCATATTTGCCCGGGCCATTGCCGTTGATTGCCATGCATTGCCCAAGATTGATCGGTCAGAGCGGATTGAAAGTATGTGCACGGGCCGTGAGATGCGACTTGGAATGAGAATTGGAGCTTGGTGAGGCCAATTGCTCGTCAATTAGCTACGGATTTCAGTACTATTCCCTGCAATCTGGGTCGATTGCCGTGCATTGCTGACAATTAACGTGCAAAATAGCTTGACAGTTCTAGGATTTCACTTTAACACGAAGAAATGTGAATGCGATGACAATTGGCACTTTGTGCAGCCATTTTGTGACGATTTGCCACGGTCTGTAGTGGATTGCTGCTTCGAGCCGAGCCGCTATCGTAGATTGCCATGCATTGCCCGAGATTGTAAAAACGCAATCGTTTAAAATGATGTGGCTGACTTTAATTAGGTTGCTTTGTAGCATACATTCAAAATTGAGCATTTTGAAACCGATTTCAGGGCATTTTGCATCCGATTGCGGTAAATGCCCGGGCCGTTGCAGTCGATTGCAGTGCATTGCTGCAAACTGGTCGAGTCAATTACAGTGAAGTTATGCGAGTAAAAATTCACTAAAGAGTAGAGGACGTGAAATCATAATTAGAGGTTTTAGTGTATGCGTTCTGCTCGCTGTGCTGAGGATTACGGATTTCAGCAGATTGAGGTGAATTGCGGTATGGAATTGGGCAGTTGCAGTTGATTGCTGTGCATTACATTAGAACGCGTGTGCAAAATGAAGCACAATTTTTGTGGGTGCACTTTGAACTGAGTGTAGTCTTATACGCAATTCAATTGGAAATTCGCGATGGCGATTTGAGAATGATTTGCAGTGGAATAGAGTGATTGAGGTAGTTTCCCATTTCTGATGAGGGCGATTACCGGGCATTGCCACAGTGCGAGGATGCATGTGTTTTTTTTTTTAATTTTCATGGGTATTCGCACAACACTGTGCACTTTAATGCGCAATAAAAACGGGAGCTCGGCACAACGTATTGCCATTTTTATCGCATTTGATTCGGTGAATTAAAGTGGATAGTGGTATTGGCCCCGGCTACTGGAGTCGGTTGCAGCGCATTGCATGAGAAGGGCAGTGCTAATGCAAGTGAGATTTGATAAGTGCAATTGTCTCAGAGGGACTGTCATATGAAATAAAGAACGAAGCTTTTTGAAGTGGATTTCGGTCGTTGAGCGGTGGAATGTAGTAGATTGTGGTATTCACCCGGGCCACTGCAGTCTTATTTCAGTGGACTTCATGAGAACGCTTGAGCGGAATCGCAGGAAATTTTCTGAGTACATTGTACAGGTAGCGTAGTTAGATATTTCAAACTTTTTTGAGCTCTTCGC
The DNA here is from genome assembly GCA_009760855.2 of Cristatella mucedo. NCBI lineage: Eukaryota > Metazoa > Bryozoa > Phylactolaemata > Cristatellidae > Cristatella > Cristatella mucedo. Next base: position 177,418 of record WPIO01000230.1, on the reverse strand, counting down.
AGCCGTTTTATGGTGGATTTGAAGTGGACTAAAATGGATTGCGGTGTAGGCCTCTGGCGTTGAAGCTCGCTTGCATAAGTGCGCGTGCGTACGCAGTGACAAGATTGATAGATAGAGTCGAACGGGTTCTACAGTATCGGACCAAAATTTGAGCTCGGCAACGCCAATGTCTGGTCGACGTTAGCCTAATTCGAGTAAGTAGGCTGCTGTGGATTGCGGTAATTCGCCAAACTCGTGGGTGAACAGCGATGATGTGATCCCTAGCGGTGAAAATCGCTCATCCTGTTAAAAAGGGAAACAAATAGCACAAGAATGGAGTTTTACGGTAAAAAAAATTTGTGAAGTCTTAAAAATGTAGGCACCGTCAATTTATAATATCGTCGCGCCGCCACCGAGTGAACAAACCCTCCATGGGCGTGGCCGCGCCGATAAAATTTCCAAAATAAAAATCTCACAAAATCGCGCCGAACGGCCGACGAACGCGCCGAGACCGCTTAGTTAGGCGCTGAAGTCTGACTAAGCTGGATTTAATTACAGTGGGTCAGCTGCGGTGTCGCGACCTGCTGCGACGAACTGTCTGCTCGTCGGCCGGCCTGTATGGACGCTATCTTTCCTCTCTCCTTATTTCTCGTTCACTTTCTCTTCTTGCCACGCGTTCCGGAACTGCTTCCGGAGCAGTTGTAATGTATCTCCGTCAGTAACTCCACAAAGTCATAAAGACCATGTGGGCGTTACGCAGGAGAGTTTCGTATAGCGCACTCACAGCCTAAGCGGCTTTCGGTACGCATTCGGTAGCCAACAGACTTCGTCTCACGCAACAAAGAGAAAGTGGGAAGCATAGCAGAGTCAGGAGAGCAGTTGAGGTAGTGAGTAGCATAGAAGTAGCAGTTCAGGACCGCTGAAAAAGATGTGCCATAGTCGGCAGTTGGAGAGTAGATGTCATTGCGTAAGAATTGTGGAAGCGAGCTCCACAGTCTAGGACCTGCAGAGCTAAAGCTTCTGTCGCCAACTGTCTTTAAGCGGAGGAATGGGACAGCTAATTTATTGTCCACACAGGACCTGAGGGCGCGAACAGGCTGAAACTGATGCAGCAGTTCAGCTAGGTACGAAGGAGCCAAGCCGTGGCGGGCCTTGTGGGTCAGCGTAAGAACTTTGCTCCGTATCCTTTGCTCAACCGGCAACCATCCTAGCTCTTCCAGCAAAGGTGACACATGCTCAAACCGCTGGGACTTGAAGACCAGCCTTGCAGCCATATTCATAGTCCGCTGTAGTGGCATAATAGCTTTCTTTGGTAGCCCAGCCAAAAGGGAATTAAAATAATCAAGCCGAGACAGAACTAAAGAGCTAGTTAAATTTTTTACAAGCCACTGTGGGAGACAGCTTCTAATCTTGGATGGGGATCAGGTGTGATGGCTAGCTGTAGAGGCAGTCTTCTGAATGAAGCTTTTGAAATTGAGGCAGCTGTCGATCACGACACCTAGATTACGAGCACGTGGTGACGGTCGCACAATAGCATCACCTATTAGAACAGCAAAGCCTTTTAATCCAGACACATGCTTAGGGTGTCCTATGAGCAGCAGTTCGGTTTTATTGTCATTCAATTTCAGGAAGCTTTCCGACATCCAGGATCGAATATCGGCAAGGCAAGCATTCAGTTTCTCAGTTGCTGCAGCAGATTCCGACGATTTAAATGACAAATACAACTGAGTATCGTCAGCATAGAAGTGATATCCTATTCCATGAGCCTTAATCACTTTACCCAGAGGTTGCGTATAAATGGAGAACAGCAAGGGACCAAGTACAGACCCTCTAGGGACTCCACAGGTGACCCTTCTCATGTCTGAGACCTGAACCCCACACGACACGGATTGAACACGATCAGACAAGTATGATTTAAACCACGCCAGTGCTTCGTCTGCCAGACCGATCGTCGTTCTCAGTCGTTCAAGCAGAACTTCTTGATCAATGGTGTCGAAGGCAGCAGAGAGATCTAGCAGAGCTAGGGCAGTGACATTCCCGTTGCCGTTGCCACGTAGAATGTCATTGTTAACACGGAGGAGAGCAGTTTCAGTAGAGTACTGCCTCTTGAAACTTGATTGAAATGTTTCTGAAATTCCATTATTTCAATATGTTCAACTAGCTGCTTAGCAACAATTTTTTCAAGAATCTTTGATAAGAACGGAAGAAGGGAAACTGGACGATAGTTTGCAAGGACCTCTGTGTCTAATCCAGGCTTTTTAAGAATAGGTCTAACGATTGCCGATTTGAAGGACTTGGGGATGACCCCTTTTCCAAAAGAAGCATTAAAAATCTTGGTTATGGCAGGGCTAAGTTGGTCTGCAAGTGAAGACCACAGAGATGAAGGTATAGGGTCTTCAGGAGACGAGCTTTTTTTGCTAGACCTTATTAAGGCAGCCACATCACAGGCAGAAATATCAGAGAACCTTTTAAGGAAGGTCATAGGTTGAGGACCGGCGATTGCTTTGGTCGGAGGGGGCTTAATGGAGGCACGAATGTGCACAATTTTTTCAGTAAAGAAGGCTGAAAACTTTTCGGCTGAGCCCTTAATATCTGGGGAGTCAGACCTGACAGCATTGGCCAGTAAATGGTTTACTGGCCAATGAACCAAATGGCCAAATGGCCAAAGAACCAATGGCCAAAGAAACCAATGGCCAAAGAACCGCAACTGCTTCGGGAGCAGTTCCGGTTCTTCTGCTTTCGGAACTGCTTCGCAGCTCGTGGAAGCAGTTCCGTTCAAGGAAAGTTCCGTGGAAGTAGTTCACGCTTGCTTGCGTTTCCTGCGTACGATACGATGCAGCCGTCGTCGTTGGTACCTCAACTCACTTGTGTAGGCGGCGTTCATCTCCGTCGCGTCGCTATCGCGCCACGAGCCCCTTCACCCCTAAATAGACAGTAGTGCACCTACGAGGGGCGGCAGGATGATGAAGCGGTGACTGCTGCTTAAATAGCGACTAACCTAAGCTAAAGTTTATACGTCGAATCTTGCTACCGACTAGCTTCTTGTATAATTTTGTCCGACGCCATTCCTGTTTGTAGAAACCTGTCAAGGTCAGTCTTTCCCTATTCTTCGGTCTAGTCTCGCTTCCTATTCACTCCGGCCCAGCTCCGGTGTTCTTTGGGAAATTGCTGTTAGGTGTGTAGGTAGTGGAACTCGGACATGTACCTCTCGGTGAATTCTAAGCTTCCACGATAGCTTTTATCACCCGCCGCGTCCTATCTGGTTCCTGTTTCACGAACCTCGGTTCTTATAACCGTTAGGCACGCGTGTCTACATGTTTGCTGAGCATTCTGTCCATAGCGAGATACTTGTACGTTTTTGCACGGTTGATAGGTCCGTGCCACTAACTAGCCCTATACTAGGCTATAGATCATCCACCGGCAAATTGTAAAGCGCATGGAGAGAGTTTTAGTTATCCTGGATGCTATAAATGACTTAATATTATTCTTATTAGTGTTATACTTACCGTATTTTGATAATTTTCTTTATATTTCACTTGATAAAGCGCCCTCAGAGAATTCAATCTCTTTCTAGGCACTTTACATTTGCTGCAAAGGAAACAACGGTCGTATGGTGAGTGGTATTATGCTTGATAAACAACACGAATGACATATTTAAGGATGACTCTCACAGGGTCAGCATGCAAGTGTGGTTATGTTTTAATAAGCATTCGAAAACCCCTCTTTTTCCAAAAGTTTGGGGTCAAATAATGAAGAGGGAGCTTATACGTGGGAGGTTACTTGTTTTTGTTTTAATATTGCACTAAACAACGTACTTGCTTTTAATGCCACCCAACAAAGAATAACTGGTCCCCAAATGTTTTCGATAGGCTTGTTAATCAAGAAGTGCAGCGTTTCGAATGCAATGGACGGAATGCAAGATGACGCAGTCTATGAAGACAGTGACGACAACAATTGAAATAGCGGAGTTTCCATCAAATTTCAAGCCTGAGATATGAACGACTAAGACAGAAAGTGTACCATCACCATTTCTGATGCAGAGGACAGTGATAGTGACATGAATGATTATTATGAGTCTTGATAGTGTTCAGTTCATTTAGTTATTGAATGACAATGGTTTTTCCGAAAAAAATTGGAGGAGGGGGCTTAGACATCGGTGGGGGAAGACTAACATGCGGTGAAATACGATATCATTTTCATTCAGCATTATTAATATTACTTTATAATTTGGGAATCCTTTTTACTCCACAAGCTCTTTGTCTCAGTTTTACCGGCGCCTAGGCACACTTGGTTAGATATCTACTTGGTTAGATATCTCTAGGCCGGATATAGTGGTATTTCGATTCGTCATCCCTTTTAGCACAGCTGCAAGCTCAAACATCTGTAACCAAAGTGATACTGCAGGTAGAATCCAAAAAACGGCACACAAAGCACTGTTGAGTCGTTGCTATGCATCTATCGTGTACATGTAGCTGCTTACACTATGTCTGCTGCTTGCAGATGTTACCACCAATCATTTGGGAATGCTTCCTATACATCATCTATAAAGTGCCTAGAAAGAGATTCAGTTCTCTGAGGGCGCTATGCGAAGGTATTATTATTACCAGAGAGAACTCCGAAATCGCATGGTTCGTCAGCCACAGGACTGGTGACGGTGCTCTAACGGGAAACGTTGGAAATGAAAACCAGCCCAGGTCGTCTACGATGTGCAGGACTGTACGAGAGGCACCTCTAGGCTTTAGTAATGACAACAGCAGCAATTAAAACGACTAAGATGATAAGAACTTAACAATAAGATAACGAACGATAAGACGATTGTGCAGCGCCCTCCGATAACTTCATATTTCACAGGGCACTCTACACGTGCTATACGGGAAGTGTGTTTATTTGGTTGTCTGCATCTCCGTCAGTAACTCCACAATGCTGCAAAGACTAAGTGGGTATTACTCAGAAGTGTTTTCTATAGCCCAATCTAGGTATATTTTAATACGCACACGGTTGCACACAGACTTTACATGAATAACACACTTGATAAAGCGTCCTCAGAGAACTCCATTTCTTTCCAAGGGCTTTGCATTTGCTGCTAAGGAAACACCATCGAATGGTTAGTAATAGCTCAACAAACAGCAAAAAAAATTATCTAAAACGATAGCTGCATATTGGATTAACGATTTTCCTCTACAATAAAGCAGTACAACACAATAAAATAGAGCGGCTTCTATTATGAAATGTCTGAGACGTATGCCACTCTGAGAGTGAGTGCAAAGCACAAAACGCATACACAGTTTGTTCTTGCCCAAGAAACTATCAAAGCCTCAGCCTCAGACCTCATTGAGGGTAGGTCAGATAGAGAGGCCTAACTTAACGACACGCGACATGCAGTGCATTAGAGAATCCGTAATTACAGCCATGGGTTTTAGCTGCTAATCGTCGAGCAACAACGTCCAGTCGTAGACATTTTTCACGATTCACATACGTCGCAAGGACTGAGGTCAGACCTTGCCGAGTTAGTTGACGACTCCTGACTAGGATCTCGGATCGTAGTGATTTTTTAAGTTGAACATACTAGCCGTTTCGGCCAGCCACCACAAGGCTATGGAGAGGGGGTGATACTAGTATATCCTTCAACTACCTAGTCGATTCGGTCCAAAAGTGCAAGACAGTTTTCTAAATGAAACTCAAAGGCTTTTTGTGCGCATATTGTAGACAGAAGCAATCAGCGACTATGCGTGCTAGAGTCAATAGTGCCCGGGCTCTACGAACGAACGACGGCTTAACGAACGATCAGCCGAGGCTGACACTTTGTCTGGCGGCTCCAGGGGCCGTGCCAGCTTAGCCCTTGGCTGTATCATGGAAGATATTCAAATTCAGACCTTATGGTAAAGGTATTGCAACGCCATCGCTGACTAGAAGAGCAAAGTCCATCGCTGATTGGAAGAGAAAAGTCGCTTAGTCCAGCTTTGCACTTAGCGTTATCCGGTGAGTAGTAGTTAGGTTTCATAGTACTGTCTGTTTCGAGCGTCTGCGTTCGCGTATTTCTAAGCAGCAAGCGACTTGGAGCACTCGGAACACAACCAAACTCAAGAACATTTAATCATCCACTCCAGCTCCGCAGTCGTTAATCTAACCAGTTTCCTGTCGTCTTCGGCCCAGGAAGGCTGGGCTCCGATCGGTTAGCATTGTTGCTGACGCACAGCAGTAGGAGTGCTGCGCTCCGATTGGCTAGTCATGGTCTGGTGGCCCACCGGCCTAGTACTAGCAGGCAATAACGTTTAGGCGCTGCTCTGTCGTAGGCTGGGGTATGCATTATCGCATCGCGATCTCAACATGTACTTAAAAGAAATTGTTTGACATCCGATGTCTGCAAGGCAAGTCATCGCATGTCTGAAAGGCAAGCGATTAACCTTTCAGTCTCAGCTGCAGATTCAGATGGTTTACAGCAGATTCAGAGTGCTTACAGCAGATTCAGATGGCTTACAGCAGATTCAGATGGCTTACAGCAGATTCAGATGGTTTACAGCAGATTCAGATGGCTTATAGCAGATTCAGATGGTTTACAGCAGATTCAGATGGTTTACAGCAGATTCAGATGGCTTACAGCAGATTCAGATGGCTTACAGCAGATTCAGAGTGCTTACAGCAGATTCAGAGTGCTTACAGCAGATTCAGAGTGCTTACAGCAGATTCAGATGGCTTACAGCAGATTCAGATGGCTTATAGCAGATTCAGATGGTTTACAGCAGATTCAGATGGTTTACAGCAGATTCAGATGGCTTACAGCAGATTCAGATGGCTTACAGCAGATTCAGAGTGCTTACAGCAGATTCAGAGTGCTTACAGCAGATTCAGAGTGCTTACAGCAGATTCAGATGGCTTACAGCAGATTCAGATGGCTTACAGCAGATTCAGATGGCTTACAGCAGATTCAGAGTGCTTACACGATGGATAGTTATTGTGTTCAGTCATAATATGCACAGTGTCGGCTCGAATGACCACAAAATGGACAATTCATTCGCTCAGCAGCAAACGCCGCGTGAAACAGGCGAGTTTTTAGCCTATTTTTAAACATCGTCATGTCCGGGAATGGACTAAAATCGGCCGGAACTGATTTCCAAACCACGCGAGAATGCCAATGAGGCGCCGAGGCAAAGGCCAAAGTGGTATCGGGATGAAGCAACACTATTGCCCGGAGGGGTCCCTAGGAGCAACCCAACTAAGCGGTATTCAAAATAACGCAGGCACTAGACTCGACCTGCCAGCTACGGTTCTACTGATATTGGCCAGGATGTGGAGGATCGCTAGGGGCACATATCGCTTGGGCTGTGAGTTCTTCGCGCCGAGACTACTACGAGCCGCACAGCGCACGTCTAGGAGTCTCGAGAACGGCTCCTACTGGCTGTTTCAAGGCAACGGTAGGATTCGACATTGTCGCTGCCAGATTCAAGCCCAGACGCGGCACAGCTGGCCGATGACCCCAGGTGATCATCGGCTGGGCCTTGTTGGTGACCCTCGGCTGACCTCATGTCTACCGCCCCAGACTCCTGCAACTAGCGAACCCTACTAGGCAGAAGCTGGGCCAGAATAGTTAGCTGACTCGCAACTAACTTTAATGTTTGGCAAGGAGAAAGGTCAAAAGACGTAAAGCAAAGACGGAGCCCCCTGCAAGTTCATTCAGCAAAACTAGCTGCAATGAATAAGCCCTTTGGCCACAGTGAGTGTAGCAAGGATTAATCCCGAGAGTGGCCTTGACCTTGTCGGGTGGCTTAGCCACTCAGCCAGCCCCAGCAATGTAATATCTCCGTCTGTAACCTCACAAAGTCACAAAGACAGCATGTCGGTAAAAGGGAAGGGTTAGTTTCAGCGGTCCATACCACCCACTTTTCGGAATCTGTTTAGCTATACTATGTAATGCATTGTTATCATAATGATTATTATCATTATTACAAGGGGACCTAAACTAAACAAAGCCCAGCTGTTCAGGTCAAAAAATTGCAAGCTGAGACAATCTCTTTTTCATTTGAATAAAATTTAATCTATATTCACAGACTGATTTCCAGTGATTTAAGCGCAAGTTCGATACTGTACCTAGATTGTCTCGCCCAGCCTACGGCGTTAGGCGAATGGTGGCTGAACACCTTGTTGGCTTGACAGCTAGTTCGTGACTTGCCTTTTAATGACTTGCCTTTTAATCGATGCTGACAGCCGCAGCAATACATCTGGGTCACCAGGCTTCCCTTTCACTCCCTGCTTCCCACTTCCAACTTGAGTCTTCAGTACACATGTTGCTGTTAATAGGGGGCTGTCTAAGACTTAGGGACAGTAGTACAGAAAGTTGGTGCTCGCCAGCCTCAATCTCTACGCTATGAATTTGCTATTGACTACGTTCAGAGCTCATTCTCGCTTTGAGTGCGAGGTCTTGAAAACATCAACTTTCTATACAACACACGCTGGGTACTACTTTTTTTCTAATGAAGATTTTCATGCAGTCAAATGGAGCTACTTAAATGACAATGGGTGCATTTTTTTAGGATTAGTAACGTTTTAGGTAATTTACTGATGACTTTACATTAAACAAAGTTATATATATATATATATATAATATTATGAATTCCGAAAATTCTATACTGTCGCGTCATGAGGGTGAATCATTCAACGATCAGGCCAGAAGAGTCGTTGAAGCTTACAAGAATAGATTTAATTCTAATCCAGTTATAAGGAGGAAGAAATATAGTAATTCACTGAGGGACATATACACCTTTCTTCTATCAACCGCAGATGCCCATAAGCTAATTGAGGACATAAAACGTAAGCCTCTTATAATTCTACCTGCATCTAAATATAAAGAGGTATATCAACAACCAACATGTGAGTCACATGTATTAAGATTGTCAAATATGGAACTGAGCCGTAATGGCACACTAGGTAAGGCAGTTGCTTTCACGACCTAGGTCCCGAGGTCGTGGGTTCGATCCCTGCGGTGGGTAATTTTTTATCGCCACTGCAAGCGGAGGTGATAGCCGTAAAGGCTCTTCTGTCGCTCTACAAAAAGACGCTGTTTAATCAGCTAGGATTTAACTAAGTGGTTGGATTTTGAGTGGAATGACAAAAAGTGTGGAAAACTAGACATATTCTGAATATGAAGGACTTAAGTATTCTAATATTGATTTAATTTTTAAAGAAAAATTTAGCACAGGTTTAATTGATATTGTGAGAAGATTGGTATTTTCTTTAAAGGATGTAAAATGATTATGTTATTTAAAGTAAGGCCTGAAATTAACTCTGATAACAACTAGCACTGCGATACTGTTTGGTGATAGGCAGATATTATTAACTAGATTATCAAATTTTCAGTCAGCAATAGATAGACATCTTAGTAAGATTAGTGAACAATTAAAGAATTATCTGAACGTGTGCCACATTGGGTAACTAGTGAGGTAACTGCAATGCACGCTAAGTATACTAGACACTCATCTCAAAGAGGAAGGACTTATTGTGAACTGCCAAATGGATTAAAGAATGAAAGGTGTATTATAAATATACAAAATCATGATGATAATATTTGCGCTTTGTGTCATGTAATTGGGAAATTAGATTGGAAGAATTAAAATGTAGAACAGATTCAAGATCTTTCGGAGGTATTACATACAAAGTAGTAAGATCTTATTCCTGACATCGATAAATTGTTTAAGAATAGCGAAGGAAAATCAGGATTTTATTATATAAGATAATATTTTATTATATAATTATCAGTGAATAAAATTCCTAAGTTAGCTAGTCTATTCGGTGGTAATATAAATTTTTATGAATATGATCGTAGTGCTTGTCAATTAATAGTAAGGGAATATCTTGAAAAACCATATCGATCTTTGTTATACTAAAATAAAGGTATACCACATTACGTTATTATAGCTAATTTCAATGCATTATGTAGAGCTAATCAAGATGATAATTCTCAGGTATATTGTAAGAGGTGCATATCAAAATTTTATTCTGTTGGTAGATTAAATGAGCAAATTAGAGCTTGTTTGGAAGGTCACTGTGGAAAAGCTAAAATTAAAATTTCTTACCCTAAAAGTAGAAAAGATGGAACAGAACCTTGCAGTGTTCATAGAGAATGATAAAATGAATGATAATGTCCCCATCAGTTTTTTATGCTGACTTCTGAATGCTTTCTTAGAGAAGTTTCTAAAACAGAAGACTCATCAGTTTTAAAAGGTTCTTTTCAAGAGCATAAAACGAATTCAGGAGCATTTATTATAGTAGATCATGAGTCAAATATAGTTTTAAGGGATTACTTTTCAGGAACTGGTTGCGTTTCAAATGTAATTATAGACTTAAAAAAGGAGTTTTCAAGATTAAAAAAAGAATTACATCTTATCTTTGAGAAAAACAAAGAATTTGACACTTCAAAATAAAAAGAAAAGAATACGAGGAACTTAATGCATCGGTTGAATGTTAGATTTGTAAAAAAAAATACATGGAAGAAAATAAAGTTATTAACTGATGTAGATAAATATGAGTTTTTTGAAAAAGGAATAAGAGGTGAGATGACGCAGGTTTCTGAGAGGTACCTAAGAGCAAAAAATTAGCATTGCCCTAAATTTGAACCAGAGATAGATAAATCATGATCACTTTATAATTATGCAACAAGTCTGTATGGATGGTAAAAAATCTGAAGGCTGAAAAAGACTGAAACAAAAGGTTTGCAGGTAAATTTAAAGATGTAATTGCTGAAAAATGAGCAGAGTGTCTCGGTGATTACTTTACACGAATATTAAGTGAAGGTGTATTTCAAAGACCGAATTTACATTCAATGCACAATTTCAAAGACAATAAACGGCACTATGGCTGACAAAACTCATGTAAAAAAGCAAAGGGTGCCTCTAAACCAGTCGTCAAAAAAAAGTAATCGCATTTTGATTATCTAGGATGTTTAAGGACCCTCTTTAATATTTACTGTGAGCAGTCTTAAATAAAAATTTGAATTCATGAATGATATTTACTGTAAATTAAAGAAACTTAGTATTAGAATATATTCAGGTATAGAGAACTAACTGGCTAAATAGAGCGAGCTCAGCCAGTTCAGCGAGCACAGCTACGATACAAGGCAGAGCTCTACGAGGAAGCTGCAGCCTCGGCTTGCGGCCAGCATACAAGCAAGTTTCCTCGCTCAAGTTTGCAGCTCTCTCAAAATTTCAGAATCGCATTCAGTGTTCTCAGAATTTCAGAATTTAAATGACTTTCCTCTCCCAGAGATGACTTCCTCTCGACTAGTCTCACAAATACGCAAACGTGCACATACATACTAGCATCGTACGAACGTACATACAAGCGCACGCGCGCACGCACACACTGCCACCGCAGACCCCTCACAGCACGGCAAGCAATGCAACAGCTTCCGGCTGCTCGAACTTTTCGGAATCTGCTTAGCTATGCATCGTACAAACCTCAAATCCTTTGGAGACCGTGCCTTTAGTTCGCGTGCTCCCAAAGCTTGGAACTCACTCCCGACTTCCGTCACGACATCCCCTAACTTGACCACATTTAACAAGAAATTAAAAACTCACCTATTTATCACAGTATTTAGTGAGTACCTGTGACTCGCCCTTTATGTGCTTGTGCGTGCTAACGCTGTGCATGCTGCCACTAACCATAGTTTCATGCTGATCATGTGCATGTTGCCTCTAACCGTGTTATGCTTGTTGCTTTTGAGCTATCACTAACCATTCGACCTTGCTTCTTTCTAGGCATACGTGCCTAGAAAGATATTACGCTCTGTAAGGGCGATATGCAAACGTTGTGTTATTATTTTCTCATGATCAGTTGATCACCAGGTGATCTACCCGTCGAAGCTCCTTACTGCAAATATGGTTGCATGCACAGCTTCAGCACAAATACATACTGACCCACTGCATGCCATCCCTAATAACGCAATTCCTGTCTTTTATTAGGCATGCTACTGCTAACCACTCTATCCTACTTCCTTAGCGTCAAATGGAAAGTGCCTAGAAAGGGATTGAGTTCTCTGGGGGCGCTTTATCAAGTGTGTTATTATTATCATTATTTCTCGACCTATGCTCTAGGCCGACAGCTCGGCAAAAAGTCATAGCCTTTAAGACTGTGCTTAGATCTTTGATTAGGCTGAGGCTGAGACCCACTGAACCCTGCAAGATATGCAATTACTGGTTTCTCGCTTCCGCATTTTTTTTGCAGTGTCTCCTTCTGTCTACTTGCCAGGACCCTAGGCTCGTAGCTCAGCTGAAATTGAAATCTGCTGTTGGTCTTCAGCTTGCTCTCAATAGCTCTTGCTGATTGGGCATGCATTTGCGTCTAGAGCTGCAGCCGAGCATCGCCTCTCGGGTCAGGCAATTGGGCAACAGATGGAACTAGCTCTGTAAACGTAAATTGGAGAATGTTTCGAAGCCTTTATGTAGAGCTCGGCTCGTATGTACGTGCATGCCAAACGGACGAAGCGGGTGCAGTGTGGATTGCTGCTCTCAGCAGCCAGCCCAAAGCCTAGGCAGCTTTCGGAGCACTCACAGTAGCCAACGGACTTCATCTCGCTCAACAAAAGTAGAAGTAGAAAGCCTAGCCGTGTAGTAAAACTAGGTCAAGTGCAACAGAATTTCGCTGAGGTAACGGTACGGGGTTGCTGCAAAGGATGTGCCTGAGTTTCTTTGCTGGAGAGACGATGTTGCATACGAATTGTTAAAGTAACTTCCTCTGTAAAAGAGTTCCATCAGAGTTCCGGATACGGAAGTGACAACAACTGGAAGCTTATGCTACTGCAACAGTTCAGCGTGGGTGTGCGTTACTCAAGCAATCGCTGCCTCGTGCACGAGAGTAAGAGTTCCTTTTTTTGCATACGTCGATCAACAGGCACCTATCGCGACTTTTTCTTTTAGCTGAGGAGACATGTTTTCACATTTTCTTGTGGATTTAAAGCCTAAATTAAAAAACCCTTAGCCCCGACAACTTGTTCTGACCTCCATACGAATTCCGAGTTAGAATTTCCTTAACTTACAAGAAGTTAAACGTTCACAAGTATGCTTCTTAGATAAATCGCATCTAATCTTGGAAAGAAGAGTTCTTGTGTGCACTTGCACATTGTATGATGTAATGTAATGTGATTCCGTCTGTAACTCCGCAAAGTCGCAAAGACTATGTGGGTAACACAGGAGAGTTTTGTATAGCTCACTTACAGCAAAAGCGGCATTCGGTACGCATTTGGTAGCCATCAAACTTCATTCCATACAGCTAAGGAAAAGTGGAAAGCATAGCTGAGTCAGAAGAGCAGTTGAGGTAGTGAGTAATATGAAAATAGCAGCTCAGGACGGCTGGAAAGGATCTGCCATATTCAGCAGCAGGAGAGCAGTTGTCGTTGCTTAAGTATCGTGGAAGCGAAGTCCACAGTTTAGCACCCGCAAAACAAAAGCTTCTGTCGGCCAACGGTCTTCAAGCGGTGGAATGGAACAGCTAATTTATTGTCCACGCAGGACCTGAGAGTACGAGGAGTATGGAGGACCCAAGCCGTAGCGAGCCTTGCTGGTCTGTAAGAGAACTTTGCTCTATATCCGTTGATCAACCAGCAGCTATCCCAGCTCTTTTAGCGAAGGAAACACGCTGTCATACCTATGGAATGTGCAAACTAGCCTTGCAGCCAATTTTTTAATTCAGCTGCACTGATCTAGTGATTAATTTGGAGCCCAGCCAACCGGGAATTACAATAATCTAGCCGAGACAGAAATAAGGAGCTAGTCAAACGTTTGGCAAGCCACAGTGGAAGGCAGTTTCTAATCTAAGGGTGTGATCGGACTTGATGGCTAGCTGTGGAAGTAGCCTTCACAATCAGACTTCCAAAATTTAGGCATCAGTCGAAGACGGCACCTAAATTCCGAGCAGATGGTGATGGTCGCACAGCAGCATCGCCCATTAGATGAGCGAAGCCTTCTAGTCAAGCCAAGAGCTTAAGGCAGTCCTACGAGCAGCAGTTGCATTGGTTGTTCACCATGATAAGCTCATCCTACACAAGCAGAAATAATTGATTGTGCTTCTTCTCCTTTTCCTGTCACCCTGTCACCCTGTTGTCACATCAAGTTGCATGTTGTCCTCACAGTGTCAGAGTGTACAACGACCAGCTGAACTCGTATATCGAAACCTCACACCTTGCTAGTAAGTTCCAGTCTGGTTTTAGAGCTAATCACTCCACAGAATCAGCATTGGTTAGGGTGTAAAACGACCTACTTGGGAGTGCAGACTTATGGTAGAGTATCTCTTTTTGTTTTGCTCGATCTTTGGGAAGCTTTTGATATCGTCGATCCCCAAGTCCTTTTTGAATACCTCTCATCTCGCCTGGGCATCGCGGGCACTCCACTGCAATGGTACAGGTCGTGTCTCAGTGGAAGACTCTAGAGTTCTGATATGAACATATGAACGGACAAAGATCGTCCGATGGACCTCTGAAATACGGGGTAGCTAAGGGTTCCGTGCTTGGTCTAGTTCTGTTCACGGTTTATACTCTGCCTCTTGCCGATTTGATTGCCAAGCACTATCTAGGCTTTCACTTCTTTGCAGATGACACTCAGTTGTACCTTTGCTCTGATCCCTCCCAACGTTCCAGCACGTCAAATTCTCTCAACTACCTCGCTGCATGTATTGATGATATCCGCACATGGATGGCAGAAATTTCTTAAACTGAATGATAATAAATCAAATTAAAAGTTATATACAAACCCAAGTGTGATTCCAAAATTAGAAAGGCTAAGGCTAAAAATCGGCTCTACCAGCATATGTCCAGTTGAATGTGCACAGAATCTAGACGTCATGTTCTAAAGTGACCTTTCGTTTAAAGACCATGTCAACTCCCCAGACAAGTATGACTACATTCAGCTACAATAATAATAATAGTAATGCATTTGATATAGCTCCATCAGAGAACGCAATCTATTTCTAGACACTTTAAATTTGCTGCAAAGAAAACACGATCGATATCCAAGAAGACGAGACTATGACGAGAGTAGCAAACTTTCATGCATTCGTAAAGTCAATTACAAAATGAATCAGCATTTTGATGATGCGTTTAATTAGGTACCCCAGTGCTCTGCAGAATTCTCGTATCTTTCAGCCTTGTACGTGCGGTTGGTTGCCCTTGCAGCTGCTGCCGAAAGCGACTGTACAGTTAGCTATCTGCCGGCAGTTGGCAATCAGTGCCATTGTCGGCGTAAACTAAAACTCACTCCCGAGACGCAGCAGTAACTATGCAGGTATCGTGCAGGTAACTAAGCAGTAACTATGCAAGTTTCGTGCGATCCGAGTAAGGACACACATGAAAAACTATTACAGCTCGACGGGAGGTGCCAGGGTGCCAATTTAATTTATGCTGAAGAACTTAGTCACTAGAATAAGAAGAAACTGGTTGAAAGAAATCGGTGGTTATCCAGGCGTAGGATGCATTACACCTGTACGTGTAGCCACCTATACGTGACCACTTTGTATGCGCATCAGAGAGTTCCTATCAGAACTCTTGACGGCTTCTATTTTGAGCTCCACGAAGCTCTGTTTGCCTACAGCATACATTTCCTTGCTAAATTAGAGTAAAAAATGACTGAGAGGACACGAAGCATCTCTTTCTTTTAACTGAATACATTATCATCACTGTATATGTACATGTTCGCCTCCGGACAATGTGTTTTACACAGAGAGAGAGAGAGAGAGAGAGAGAGAGAGAGAGAGAGAGAGAGAGAGAGAGAGAGAGAGAGAGAGAGAGAGAGAGAGAGAGAGAGAGAGAGAGAGAGAGAGAGAGAGAGAGAGAGAGAGAGAGAGAGAGAGAGAGAGAGAGAGTGAGAGAGAGAGAGAGTGAGAGAGAGAGAGAGAGAGAGAGAGAGAGAGAGAAGAGAGAAATAGAGGGCAGAGGGCGAGAGAGAGAGAGAGAGAGAGAGAGAGAGAGAGAGAGAGAGAGAGAGAGAGAGAGAAGAGAGAGAGAGAGAGAGAGTGAGAGAGAGAGTATGGATATAATAAAGATAAAAATAACAATAACTAAAGTACATTTGTCATAGCGCCCTCAGAGAACCCAATCTCTTTGTAGGCACTTTACATTTGCTATGAACGAAGCATGATCGAATGGTTAGCGGTGTGATGGTCAATGAACTGCAACCATTATGAGGAATCGACATGCAAAGGAGGCATGGTCAAATAGCTAGATGTAGTAGCATGCTCAATAAGCAACAAGAATAACATGATTAGGGGTGACATGCACAGGGTCCGCAAGCATATATGGTTAGTGTCAGCATGCACAGTGTCAGCACGCATAAGCACATGAAGGACGAATCACAGGGACTCACTAAATGCTGTCCTAAATAGGTGTGTTTATAAATTCTTTTTAAATGTGGTCAAGTCATGGGATGTTCTGACGCAAGTCGGGAGGGAGTTCCAGGCTTTGGGAGCATACAAACTAAATGCACGGTAATGCATGGTATTAACAGATAAATATTTTAATGGTAACAACCAATGAATCGGTTATTCGCTTTTACCTGCACTGCTGACCTTAGTAAACAGCCCTGCTGTTCTCCAAGGTTGCTGCTCTCATCATCGGAGTGATCTCCTCATGCCGCTCATGACTTGCCGGTCTCCGATCGCGAGTGCTGTTAGCTATTCCTCTGGGGGGGGGGGTTGATACACTCACTGACTTACTGGGGACTCATGTGGTGCATCTTTTGTCGATGTGTTGAAAGACTCTTTTTTTGTTCGAGCAGATCCTACGTTTAGCCGCACTAACTCAACTATGTGGTACTGAACCAACTTAAAAAGTCCTACAGATAAAATTTCTCACCCTATACTTGATGAGGTAGAATTGCAGTTAAACATTCTTTTAGGCTCTTTTGGCAAGTAGTATTTGATATACAGCAAATGTAAAGCGCCCAGAGAGAGATTGAGTTCTCTGAGGGCGCTTTATCAAGTGCATTATTATTATTATTATTAATTGGTTCGCAGCATTATTGCTAAATTGGCTTGCGTTTATGAAAATTCACTGTTCATGGTTTTTACGCGTTGTCATCTGAGTATTGCCGCCTTGGGTGGGCCATCCCAGGAGTAGAGCGCTCAACCCTTTAGCGACCGAGGGCGTGGGCTCAATCCCTTCGGCAAATGAAAAACACGCGGATATAGATTAGGTTTTCTTATGGTGCCATGATAATATGTAATTATAATTCATAGTAAAGCCAGTTTAATGCTGCACTAGCTGCTGGCACTAAGGATGACGATAAGCTCAACCCGCTATAATTCGCCACGTCGGGTCATATACAATTGTACAAGACGAATCGTACGACTTAATAGAACTCGTGCAATTATGACATACGAGCCGTTGACATGGCCGATTGTCGAGCAAAGCTGCGCGAGGTGAACTGAGCCTCTAGCTGCACAAACCAAAGGGCAGGATCTCTCGCTGTGAGAACGGTGGTATTTCGAGCGTGACCGAGTTCATTACCTGGGGGCGTCGTGTGTCCAGCCGGAGCCGCTCCGTCGGCCATATCGTGGTTGCGACTTGACAGTTCGAATGAAGCACAATGTATTTGTGTATAAAGATACAAATATATATATATATATATATATATATATATATATATATATATATATATATATATATATATATATATTCCAACAAAGTGCAATTCTTCAGCTGGTCACCAGCTGCTAAACTCGATACAAGCCATTAGGGTTCGTACGTTCGATTGAGCACCAATAGGCGTGTTCGCGCTCCCACGATGTCGGTTTTCTGAGGCCTTCTGCTCGACCAGCCAAGCCTTAAAATTCCTGTCAGGTGGTCATCACTTCGTAGTCGCATTGCCTTTGTTTGGTGATGGGAGGCTGCCCCGTGGCGCGAGGGAGATCGTTTTGCCCAATAATGGCCCTTGGTGGCAGGAAACTCCTCCAGACAAGGGATGACTAATTTGCAAGCAGGATTCCGACTGTGTAGGCAAAGGGTCTCAGCTGGGCTTCCTGAGGCCTCAGGAAGTGTGTTGCTGTCGCTGTTATTCAATTGTGTGTTGCTTAACTGCGTTGCTGCCCCAACAAATTCGGCTTTGGCTTTGTCAGCTAAGACAGCACAACATCACGGGTTTTCATACCATTTTAATGTAAAGTGAGGATGAACAGAGTTAACAGCAGTGACTAAATTGAAATTAAATGCGACTAAAGAAAATGGTCACCCGTGAGGATGTTTGATGTTGGACTGGCGTGTGGCCCACTGGAAGGCGTTCAAAGCGTCAAGTTCTTGCAGTTAGCCCGACCGGAAGCTTCCGCCACCTGTAGCTCTTCAGTTTCAAATTGATGCTCAGCGCCGCACTGAGCTGCGAGACTCGGCGTCCTAAAATCTTTAATAGAGAGATGCATTACCTTCAGCGTCAACTAGCGAATCAAGTACTGGAATGAAAGTTTTTTGCAATCACGAGACGTAATTACCTTGACCTATAGAAGAATCCCTCAATCCTCAAGCTTAACGTTCGGAGCCAATCTATGCACCACTCAGCATCCAGAAAGAATGTAAAAGCTATGTAAAAAAAACACGCGGATGGTCACGTGGGCGTGGAACTGGAGAACTAGAGGGAATCTAAAGGGAGGATGGTGAACGCTCGCCGCTCGAAGACTCGGCGCTCAAAGAGCAGACGTCGTCTTGCTTGCGAAAGTGAAGGTAGTGAAGGCTGGCGACTAAAGTTGATCGCTTCATTAATTGTGCGATTGCCTCCGACGTGGCCTGATAGAATTCTGTGACTCTCTTTGCAGCTCGCTTTAGCTTTCACTTAAAAGCTGTAATATTTTAATAAAATTAATATTGCATTATCATTATTATATATTATTTTATTAAAATTATAATTTCACTTAATAACACAATAATCATAATGCCTTTGACATAGTGCCCTCAGAGAACGCAATATCTTTCTAGGCGCATTTCATTTGCTGCAAAGGAAGTGCGATTGATCACTTAATGATAATAATCGCCTCATATTGTACGTGTTTTAAAGCAGCATTTTAGTTTTCGCCGTCGAGCTTTGGCAGCGACCCGGCAGCCGACGTTCGACGAACACGTGTCCAGTCAAGAGAGCGTCTGAAAACCGTCGCCACGGTGTCTCTTTCTGAGAAACAATACACGTTGCGTAGGTGACGTGCATTCGAACGCGGCCACCTAAGTTCGCCTGCATCGCACGGTCGCCACTGTCAACGGAGCGTCGGGTCACCTAGCGAGTTCACGCGCCAAGTGACATCCGGGCAAGCGAGCATGACCGTAGCAAAAATGCGCTTTCAATTAAAAGTACGCGGCCCGAGACGCTCGCCCGCGAAGAATTCATTCGCCGCGCGGATTCGACGCGGCGTCTCTGGAAGGCTCAGAGCTGAGCGAGCATGCGGCCGACGGACGCCCGTCGGAGCGATGCGCGCACGCGCTACCGACCGACCGACCGACCGACCGACCGACCGACCGACCGACCGACCGCACGATTCTCGAGTGCTGATTTCAAATGGTAATCAAAAGAAAGTACTCTTGAATTTTATTTCGGCGGCTCGCAGTCGGGCTGGATTCGACGGACAGCGACTTCCGGGTCAAGCACTTCGATAGGTGCGGATCTCGTTTAATCATTCCGGCGCCCGGTACTGACACGCCGCTGCTCGAATTATTATCTCGCCAAGTCGGCGCTGCGTCAGCGTCCGCTAGGGAAGTCAAATAATCGCTTCCTTCTGGGCTCTCTTAACTGGGGCCACGAGCCGCAGTTCAGTAATTAATTAATTAATTAATTAGTTTTAGTAATTTTAATCAATTAAGTAATTCATTCCGAAGCCCGGAGCGATCTCCGGACATCGTGGGCGGCGTCCTCAATTTTGCGACCGCGCGCGAGCGCTGAAGCGCCGAAGTGCTCGTTCGAGAGTCGGCCGATTGTAATGCACTCGCTGTAGTGCGATAGCAGAGCGCGCGAGTGTACGCAGCAGTTTCCGGCGAACGCTGCAAATGGCCTGCGACTGAGGCGACGCAGGCCGCGGGCTTTAGTCCGCCGTGCTGAACGGAACCGACTGAACAGGTCGGCGCTGCTGCGCACGCTCGCCGAACGCTTGCCGCACGAGAATCTCGTGCCGCACGAGACCAGCCGCTCGAGATAGGATGGATAGAGAGACAGCAGCGCCGCCGCCGCCGCCGCCAAGTGGCCGTTTAAACGCGGATCTTTAGCTGCAGGACTTTGGCAGTTTGCGTACCGCCTTGGGGGGGCGGCCGCCCTCTGTAGATCAGAGCGAGGCACCCCTTTCGCGTAAGCGTCCTTCTCGCCGCCGAACCTCGCTTCGGATGGTGCCGCCGCCGCCGTTGCCGTTGCCGTGTGCATCGGCCTGGAAGGATCGCTTTGCCGAGCTTCCACAAAGCGGAGCGGACCGTCGAGGGCAGGAAGGGTGGAGGGGGCGGCGGCGGCGGAGGCGGTAGGCAAGCGGCGTGAGAAAGCGCTCGCGAGGATGGCGAGTCTCGTCGGAATCGGTGGCTCGCTTTAATCTGCCGCGACAATAGGTGCGACTCGCAAATGTTTGCTTAAGAAAGAGACGCGACCTCGTGCGGCGGCAGTCACTGTAGCCCTCCGAATTCCCGCGCGCGGCTGCGGCGGCGGCGCAATGCTTTACGAGAAAACAGCGATTCACACTGAGCCCATTGACGCGCGAGCCACGATTGCTGTGCGCAGCCGCAGCGCGTAGAGATCAACATTGACGCGTTTTTCTAGCGCGAACGCGGAAGCTCGAGTCAGGGAGCGGATGAATAGAGCGCATTGGCGCAGTCAGACTGGTGCAGCGAAAACAACAGTCATTCGGCGCGGCCGAGGAGGCACGGCGCTTCCGAGAAGGTGCGTGCGGGCAGGAGAGCGAGGGTCAGAGAGCGAGGGTCAGAGTGCGAGAGTCAGAGAGCCGTCCGCTGAGCTCAGAGTGCGAGGGATCCGGCGATTTGCCATAGATCATAACGGATTGCCCTACGCAGCCCGAGATTTTACTGGCTAATTGGTTAAAATGATGCGGTTGCACTACAAACGGAGAGCTTTGTAGAATGTATTCAAAATTGTATGGTTAAAAAACCAATTTTGGGGCATTTTGTAGCGGAACGCTGCGGGGCGCGGTGAATGGCGCGGGCCATCGCAGTCGATTGCATTGCATTGCAGCAGAATCGTTGAGGCTATTGATAGTGAAACTGTGCAAGTACACTATAGACGAAGATTAGATTAACGTGCAGTCACAATTAGAGCTTCAAGCATATGCTTTCTGGTCTTTTTGCGGCGGATTGCGGTATTGGCCCGGGGCAATGCAGTCGACTGCAGTGCATTGCATGAGCGCGCAACTGGAACGGAGTGAAATTTTGTGGGTAAAATTTGAACTTAGTCTAGTCACATATGCAATGCAAATTAGAGTTTCGTGTTATCAATTTTAGGATGATTTGCAGTGGATTAGAGTGGATTGCGGTGTTGGCCCAGGCCCATTTCGAACGATTGCTATTTCCAGAGTTCACGGTTGCAACATTTCTTAATTTTACGTGGGTGCGCACACAGCACAGTGTGCTTTTAATATGCAATAAAAAATGGAACTCGGCGAAATCTCTTTCTAGTCGTTTTGCGGTGGGTGCGATTGATTGCTGTATTTTCCCAGGCCATTGCAGCCTATTGCACGAGAACGCCCTTGCCAATAAAAGTGAAACGTTATGAGTACAATTTTTACTGATTATACCGAGATATTAAATCAAAAAACTTTTCGCACAAGATTTCTTTTGTTTTAAGGTGAATTGCAGTGGATATCGGTATGGACCTGGGCGGCTGCAATCTAATTCAGTGGACTTCATGAGAACGCGAGAGTGGAGTGGCGTAAAATCTTGTTTTAAACTTTAAATATAGCCGTGTTTTATGTTCTAAAGTTTTTGAAACCTTGCGCAGCGGATTTGTAGTAGACTTGAGGCGGCTTTTGATTTTTATGCATTGTGGTGGATCGCGGTGGATTGCGGTACAGGCCTTCATCTTTGCAGCTCGTTGCTATTAGTGCGCCGGTGCCTAATGACCTGAAATTTGGTGGATATGTGAAACTTGTGGTGTACTGCAATATTCAGTTAAAGTTTGAGTTCGGCAATGCCAATGTCCTGTCGTATGTAGCTAAAATAGAGTGGACTGCGATGAATTTCGCTAATTCATCGAACATATGAAATCCCATCGCAGTTTCGACCGTCTATTGCATCTGCCTTATTTACAGAAGGTGCTCTTAAAATGGTCACAAACTGACGCAAAGTGGCGCGGCGAAGGTCACGGACGCCGGACGGAGTGCTCCTTGGAGAGGAAAGGGAAGGCTTGCCGGGGGTTTTCAGCCAGAGCGCGACCTGGACGCATGCAGAGTCTTTCACCGCATTGAAGTAGCTCAATCGCTCGGCGGCGGCGGCGGTCTTGGCTGGCGCTGGCGCTGCGGCCGCCGCGCTCTAACGCTCGCATCGCTCGCCACTCTGCCGTGGCGAGCGATGCGTTGCTGCGGGCGACGGTTGCTGCCATCGACGGGAGCCGCCGCCACGCTCGCTCAATCGCGCGCCAATCGCGACCGCCTTCCAGCCACGCGCGCCAGCGAGCTATTTATTTCCGGTGCTATCGGTCGAAGTCGAGCGCCAGAAAGGAAAAATGTGGCCTCTTCCAGGCATCAATGGGCAACAGTGGCCCACAATGGGCAACAATGGGCAACAATGGGCAACAATGGGCAACAATGTGGCGTCTTCCCCGCATCTTCCAGGTTCTTTGCGGATCGACAGTCGTCGAGCGTCGGATGCATTCGTACATTGAGTCGTGAAATTGAGCCGCGAAAGTCGCATCGGCATGGTCGCTACTACTTGGGATTTAATGGCGGTGCCCGCTTTATCTGCCGCATCATACAGCGAGCCGGTCCTTCCGGCCGAGGTCAGGTCTCGAAATCTGTCACTTCGCGGTGGTGCTGCTTGAGGCGACCGCCGCGCTAATTGTCGCGACAGATTTCGTAACTCACTCGCCGAAGCTCGAAATGCGCTGGCAGCGGCTCTCGTGCGCTGGAGGAGCGGACCGCGGCTCTCGTGCGCTGGAGGAGCGGACCGCAGCTCTCGTGCGCACCGATGGCTTAGCAGTCCGGCCCAAGTCCGTGCATTGGCGGCATCTGTGGGTGACACCCATCTGCCGCAGGCGGCACCAAGCTGCTGCTGTCGGAACGAACGTACAATATAACATGCGATGGCTCGACAGTACAAACACGATGCATTCGAGGAACACAATGGCAGCCGCATGAGTACGGGAGAGGAGGACAGAGAGGGAGGGCTCGATCCCTCGACGCCGGCAGCCGTCCAGAGTGTGCAGACTTCGTGTACGGCGCTGTGTTGGAGACTCAATTCTCGGTGGCATTACCCAGCGCAATGAAAGGTCCTGTGGACGGCTGTCACAGCAAGCCCCATAATTTACTAGGAAATCATAGCCGTTCCTTGGTAAACTAACTGAATAGTTCTGACCACCCTGAATAGCATAAATACGAAAAGCAGGAGAAGGAAACACACTTGATACCTTGTTATTGAAGGTCCCCGCTGATCAATATGTTCGGGAAAAGGAAATGACAGTGTGTAAAAAACGCGAGCTGTTTTGAGCTCTAGGCCACGGTGCCGTTGGTGAAAGTTATGGCCGCTGGCGGGCGAGCGCCTCAACACTGCGCTGTTCTCAAATAGACTCGTCTACGTTATGCGAACTTGCAATGCTGAGGCGTTAGCGCTCTCTATCTCTCAGGTATTTACGCTACTGTCGGCGTACGCACGTGCATTGGTCCTGCAGTCGAAAATCGCTAGCCCGTGCTACGTGATATATGCGTAACCAGGATAAAGCGCCACGAAGCGCGTCGGCTGCGACTAGCATCGTAACGAGTGCTTGTTTGAGGCCCAGCTGTTACCGGACGCGAAAGCCTCACACCTCGTTTGTAACTGCGAGTTTCAAAGTGAGGTCATAGTGCATTTTGAGAATTTCAAATGTTGGGTTATAGCGCTTGAATAGGGTTGCTAGCATCCTCAATGGCTCATCAAGATATCGATCGTCTTTACTATAACTAACTAACAATCGTGGAAAATTGCTTATAACTTCAAATTTGCTTTGAAATGCTGGCAACGAAGTAACTCCGAGCCCACCCCAATGACTCCTAAGCTTATAGTCAAGGTCAATACAAGAGGTCACTGTCTGTGGAGTCGCTACGCTGCGTCATAGTGGAAGCCGTCATAGTACGGTCGCGGAAGACAGCTCTGCGCCATCTTATCGAGTGACGGAAGAGCGTTAACTTTCCGCGTGACGGACTGACGGACTTTCTAGCTTTAATTATGTTAGTAGAGATAGAGAAATTTTTAAAGAATACGATGGCTAGAACGTATTTGAAGGTAATATATAAGATAATCATTTATCAACCAAACTTAATCGTAGTTTTAGAAAATATTCATATATATATGTATATATGTTTGTCAGTGCCGCGTGGCGAATCAGCATTTAGTAGTACGGACAGCGCCGACAGACCAGTTTAGGGTTTCTTTATATAATAGTAACAGTACTACTAATAATAAAGATAATAAATTTGATATAGCGCCGTTAGAAAATTCAATCTCTTGTAGGCACTTTACATTTGCTGCAAACGAAGAACTGCACCGAATTTAAAGCACCTATAAAAAGATTGAGTTCTCTGAGGGCGCTTTAGCAAGTGCGTTATTATTATTATTGTTAAATCATTACATCCACAGGTAAGAAAGACACAAAAATTCTATGTGTGCATGTCCATCGCTTAACGCTGGCGCAGCACGACTGGATGTCAGTCTCCCTTACTCGAGCCCACAGCTTTTCAAAAAGAAAAAGCGGCTGAAGTCCCCGCGGAATTTTGAATTAAGCTCCGGAAACGCCAGTCATCACTTTGGATGAATACGTCACGTGGCTGCATGGCTGCCATCACGTGACTTGCTAATTTTCATATCCTATCAGCAATAGATGAAAAGGTATTTACTTCTGAAGTCACCAAATACGTAATGAGCGACCTCTTTCGATCGTTTAACCCTCACCATTGACCAATCGCGAGACAGAAATGGTGAGAAAATGTTCTAATTTTTATATTTGACAGCGACAGGTACTTTCGTAGTTGAAATTTTCTGTTTTAAATGCTAGAACTGAACGCGACCATGAACGCTGAAGCTTTTTAGAAGGGCGGATTTGACGTTCCAGCAGCTTTCGCTGTCTGCACTGCGACTCCCCATCTGCTGCCGTCCAATCCGTCGCGACTGGCGCTTCCCGTGTTTCTCAGCACCCGGCGTTTCCCCAGCTTCCCCCTTGAATCCTCTGAGTTGGCGTACTGTTATACTACTGTAAAGTTGGTGTAATGGAAAGTTAATTAATTATAGTTTATAATATTTAATTATAATTTATGATAATTAATTAGTTATATCTAATATAAATTAATAATTAATAATTAATGTAAAGTTGGTGTAATGCTAGCAAGTTGAACGTGACCGACCACAAGACGCGCTGCGCCTGCTTTCTTCTGGTAAACGATGGGCATGCAAGAAGAGAAAATTTTGTTCATGGAGCATACCAAAAAATGGCCAAAAATACCTTGAACGCGGCGGTCATCGCATCCGTGCCATCCATCCATGCGCTCAAATGAATGCTTCACTGACAAATTCTGAATGCTGTCCTACGAGGATTCCGAATATTCCGAAATGTTACCATGGCTACCACAGTTTTTAAATAGTACACTTGATAGTACTTTTAACGCATACTCGCCGAAGCTTTAAATAAATCGCGGAGCAGATTTTTAGTGCCGTGGCCAATTTTACCAGAACCGCAGCGATGACGCCAATGCCGTAAGAATAACGGTTTAATCTATGGCGAGCGATTAAATCCTGAACTGCTAGAGCTACGCTGCGAAAATTTCGCGAACGAGTCAAGAATATAATGCGACCACGACACGATCCGTGACAAATTTTCACCCGCCCCACGGGCGTCTGCGTTGCGGCAGTCGCTCGCAAATCATTGCTACCGCAACGACTAACGCCGGAGTAGCGAAAGATTGCGCCGCTGCCGCTGCTAGCGTGCAGACGGTATGCCCAACTGCTCGCTAGCGTCTGCAGGCGCGTACGCCTCCTATCTGCCTGAGATCTGGCGGAGGCGCAGGCGCAGGGTCTCAGCCGGTCGCTCTGGCTGGCAGCGAAGTCTGCCGAGCTTAATCGATCTGCCGATAATCTAAAAAATAATAATTAATCGGCATTAATGTCATAATATATATTAATAAATTAATATTTAATTAATTTATAAATATTAATATTAACTATTATTAATTATTTAATTAATTATTTAATAATAATTAATCAAAAAATCTGCTTAGCCGATCTGCCGATGCTTGGTGAGCGAGCGGAGCTCGCGCGCCACGTCGAGCTTTCCCTCCGCCATCGCGGCGGAACTCCGGAATCGGCGAGCCGGCGAATCGGCGCCGGCGATATGCGCGATGCGAGATCAGAGGAGGAATGGCCGGAGGCGGAGGCGGCGGAGCGGCATGCCCTACGTGGCGTCCGTCGGACGAAGCGCGAAGCGAGGGCAGCAAAGAATCGACGAGAGCTCGCAAGAGAAAGCTCGCGAGAGCTCGCGTCTCTCTCGTCCGCTGAATGCACACGTTCGGCCGCGGCCGCCATCCGCGATTGACGAGTCGCTTTCGCGATTAGGCCGTCGCAGCCGGCGGCTGGAGCGAAGTGGTGCCGGCAAAGCAGCGTGGCCGAGAGCAGCCTCGTCTGGCGCCTCATCCGCCGCCGCCGAAACCGCGAAGATGCGAACCGAGAAAGCTCATGCATTCGCGGCGACCGAGTGCATTCCTTGCAGCTGGCGAGCGACCACACGATGCGCCGGACTCCTGTACGCGCTCGCAATTCGCAGCGGCATCACCATATATGCCATTTATATATTTGTATTATATATTTTTTACATTATTTATTATAGATATATATTTGTATTTTATATTTTATTTTACATCAAATTTGTATTACCATATATACCGGTATACAGCGTTTCGCAGCGGCTTTTTAGCGCTACCTGCGAGAGTAACGACATCTGCCTCGCCATCGGCTGACTTCGACCGTCAGCGTTCAACAGTCGCCGAATCTGAGACGACTCGCGGCGAGCGAAAGCGCGTGCATTCGCAGCAGCTAACGAGCGAGCGCACTTCGCGTGCGAGCCGGACGGCGCGCTCCCATTTATGCGGTGGCCGAAATGGATTGAAATTAAGCGGTTTCTTGCACCTTGCGCTTGCGAGATCAGAGGGAGGCCGTCCGACGCTTCCGATTCCGGCGCGCCTGATGGCGCCAGCGGTAGTTCGCTCGACGTTTCGGCGCAGCGCTCTCTAGGCGCCCGCTGCGCATCGCTCGAGATCGCCCGAGATTGGGTGGACTAGTGTTGAAGCGTCGCCTCGATCAAAGATGCGACCTCTCTCTCTATGTCGCTCCGCGGCCGGCAAATCTTTCCGTGGGCAAACCCCGCAGTGTCAAAGTTCAATCCTTGAACGCGTCGTTCAATGATGCGATTTCTCTAAATCGTCCTGCGGGTAGGAAAACCGCAAAAACTGCGCGTCCGATGTCGCGGAGGTCGCAACGGCTCCCATGCGCGAACGTTCGCGCGCATGCGCGAGCCACGAACGGCACGCTGCACGTGCGCGGAAGTGCGAACGCCGGCGCCCCGGCCGCACGCTCTCTTTGTGCAAGAAGTTTCGCTCCTCCGCCGGAGCCCACGCGGCCCGGCATGCAGTCAATCAAGCTAGCAAAGCGGCTTGCCGCTGGCTCCGCCCAGCCCACCCCATTGGCAGACTGCCAACAGGGTGGGCTGGGAGAGAGAGAGATAGAGATAGAGAGAGATAGAGAGAGAGAGAGAGAGAGAGAGAGAGAGAGAGAGAGAGAGAGAGAGAGAGAGAGAGAGAGAGAGAGAGAGAGAGAGAGAGAGAGAGAGAGAGAGAGAGAGAGAGAGAGAGAGAGAGAGAGAGAGAGAGAGAGAGAGAGAGAGAGAGAGAGAGAGATAGAGAGAGAGAGAGAGAGAGAGAGAGAGAGAGAGAGAGAGAGAGAGAGAGAGAGAGAGAGAGAGAGAGAGAGAGAGAGAGAGAGAGAGAGAGAGAGAGAGAGAGAGAGAGACAGAGACAGAGACAGAGACAGAGACAGAGACAGAGACAGAGACAGAGACAGAGACAGAGACAGAGACACGAGACAGAGACAGACGAGACAGACGAGACAGAGACAGAGACAGAGACAGAGACAGAGACAGAGACAGAGACAGAGACAGAGACAGAGACAGAGACAGAGAGACAGAGACAGAGACAGAGACAGAGACAGAGACAGAGACAGAGACAGAGACAGAGACAGAGACAGAGACAGAGACAGAGACAGAGACAGAGACAGAGAGAGAGACAGAGAGAGAGAGAGAGAGAGAGAGAGAGAGAGAGACAGAGACAGAGACAGAGAGAGAGAGAGAGAGAGAGAGAGAGAGAGAGAGACAGAGAGAGACAGAGAGAGACAGAGAGAGACAGAGACAGAGACAGAGATTCGAAAAGGCGCTTGCTCTCATCGGCGGCGGCGGATGCTGCCGAAACAGAGACGCGCGAGAAAAGACGAGACGAGACGCGCGAGAAAGCTGCTGCAGACAAAGCCTCAGCCTGGCTTCTTCGTGGCTGTATTTAACGTCGCGACGGCCGCTAGCAAGAAGCTGCGGCACAATATCGTCTGAAATAGTAATCAGCTCCATTCCCAGACCGTTTCGCGCGAGACTGCTTACGCGCTGGCTGGCGTTCCGCCGCGATCTCGACGCGCATTTTAAAGCATGGGCGCAGAGACAAAAATGTATCGCACGTGAACGAACGCCGCAGTTGGAACAGCCTGGGCGCAAAAGTGTGGGCGCCTGGCTACTAATTAGCGCCAACTCGTCAGACCTATCAATCTATCCGCCAGCCTGTCTCGCCCAGAGTGTCGCGAAACTGCGAGCAGTGAGTAACGGCAAACGCCGGAGGGAAGCGTTTCCTCCGCGCCCTATCAATCGAGCTTTCGCTGCTTCGAAGTGCTGCGTCGCAACTGACGCGTCGACTCAGAGTGGCGACATGGTGCAGCAGTAGTTCACCTCCGTCGGACGAGCGGGCGAGCGCTCGGCGCGTCGCGTCGCGGCCAGCCGCTGCTGCCACCGCTGCGCACCCGAAGCAACGCTTATAGCTCCCGCCGTTGTCGTCGCGATGGCGTGACTCGCCTGGATGACCGCGATCGCGGCGCTGACGCAGCTGCTTCTACCGGCAGCACAAGGTACGCCGGCACCGCACCGCACCGCTTGCCGCTAGCGCATGACGGCTGCTGCTGCACCGTCGGTCGTGGATTAATTGTAACGTAATGTAATGTAATTTAACGTAACTTAACGTAACGGAATGTAATGAAAGCCTCCGTTTGTGACTCCACAAATCCACAAAGACTACGTGGGTGTTGAGCTGGAGAGTTTTGCATTGCTCATTCACAGCCATGGCGGCTTTCGGTACTCAATTAGGTCGCCAACAGACTTCATTTCATGCAGCAAAGTGAAAGTGAGAAGCGTAGCTGATCCAGAAGAACAGTTGAGGCGGTGAGCAGCGTGGAAATAGCAGCTCAGAACGGCTGGAAATGATCCACCACTGACGGCAGTAGGAGAGTAGCCCTCGTTGCGTAAGAATCGTGGAAGTGAGTTTCACAGTCTAGGACCTGCAGAGCTAAAGCTTCTATTGCCAAAGTTCTGTAGTCGGAGGGACGGAACAGCTGATTCGAGTCCATCGAGGACCTGAGGTCACAAGGAGGCTGAAACTCGTGAAACAGCTCAGCTATTTACGAACATGCAAAGCTGCCGCGAGCCTTGTCGGTCAGCGTAAGAACTGTACTGTGCATCCGTTTGTCTACCGGAAGCTTGCCAAGCTCTTTCAGCAAAGGAGACACACGGTCAAACCTCGATTTTTAAACTAGCCTTATGCTTGTGGTCATTGAACATGCTACCACTAATCATTCGATCGCACTTCCTTCGCAACAAATTTCAAGTGCTCAGAAAGAGACTGATTTCTCTGCGGCGTTATAACTAACGTGCTATTATCATTATTAGTAGTAGCCTTGCAGCCATATTCATCGCTACCTTGATGGCACACTAGGTAAGGCGGTTGCTTTCACGACTTTGGTCCCAAGGTCGTGGGTTCGATTCCTGCGGTGGGCAATTCTTTGCAAGCGATGGTGATAGCCATAAAGGTTCTTCGGTCGCTATACAAAAAGAGGCTGTTTAATCAGCTAGGATTTACCTGCAATGGCCGAGTGGTTTTTTCGGTTTCCCAACCAAAAGAGAATTGCAATAATCTTTTCGGGACAAAACTAAGGACCTGGTGAAATTCGTTGCCAGCCACCTTGGTAGACAGTTCCTAATCATCGATAGGGATCGGACGTGATGTGATGGCTGTGGAGACAGTCGTTATTAGCGAAGCAGCTCTCAAAATATTATTATTATATTTTATGATTGGAAACTCTTTATATAATATCGTAATATAGCTAATAATATATATATATATATATATATATATATATATATGTAAATATTTATTTTATTATCAAAGTTGGCATTCGCCACTCGAACTGCGACTCCGCGATCTGTGACTCGCTGTTGTTCTGCGGCCTGTTGTTCTGTTGATCTGCGACTCGCTGTTGTTGCCGCTGCGAGATGCCCTTCTGATCGCGACGTTCGCAGAAGTTTGACGGCTCACTCGCGCTAGCGGAGAGAGCACTCGAGCCGCGGCGGCCGGGGCTTCGAATGCTCTCGAACCAAAGCTAAACACCAAAGCGCCGGGGGCGACGGCTTACCTCACCGGCGGCAGCGGCCGCTCGTTCAACTGAGCTGCGCGCGCAGCGGCTCCGCTTTCAGCTAGCGCCCCGCCCCCATTTGCTGGGCGCCTGTTCGCCTGCAACACGAGAGCGGCAGACGGCGTCCACGCGTTCTCTGTCCGAAGCGGCGATGGAAACTCGTGACTTTTTGGAATTCGGAGAGTTTGCTACGTCACGTGGCGATGATTACCGACACCGTTTCCGCCATTCGTAGATTTTCTCCGGATTTCCTGTAAGAGCCGCTCACGAGCTTCGTCGGTCCTCTGCCCAGCGACGGGCACACTGGCAGCTGCAGTTCGTGGCTGCTGTAGTAGAGGACTCGCTGTAGCACTGCCTGGACCTGCCCCCAGCAGCCACCCGGTCTCTTTTCACCGAGGGCTCTCAGACAGTCGCTGCTCCAGTCTCCCTGCAGCCGTCGCACACGCACATGCACAGGAGGCGCCGCGTGCAGTGCAGACGCCGCACGCTAGCTCCTCGCTGCTCAGCTCGTGTCTCTCTATTGTCTGTCACCTCGGTAGCTCGGCAGCTGTCCACCACCTCCAGCTCTCTGCCGTCGTCCAGCTTCACCTTCGTCGGAGCTCGTAACGAGACCAGAGCAGCAGCAGCAGCAGCAGCAGCAGCAGCAGCAGCAGCAGCAGCACCAGCAGCAGCAGCAGCAGCAGCAGCAGCAGCAGCAGCGGCGGCGGCGGCGGCGGCGGCGGCGGCGGCGGCGGCGGCGGCGGCGGCGGCGGCGGCGGCGGCGGCGGCGGCGGCGGCGGCGGCGGCGGCTGCGGCAGCAGCAGCAGCAGCGAGAGCCGTACGCAGCAGCCGTGGATACAGTGAAAGACTCGTGAGAGGGACTCGGAGCAAAAAAGAATGGAAGAGTATATAGTAAAGTTTGATTGTACTCGTGCGAGTGAAGGAACTGATAAAAGGAAGAAATGAATATGATATAAATGAAGAAATAATATAATGTAAACAAATAATATAAATAATATATATAAATATAAAATAATAATATAATAACAATATAAATATAAAAATGAAACAATAGAAATAAAAATATAAATAATATATATATAATATATATATATATATATATAATATATAAATAGTATATAAATATATAATATATAATATAATGAAGAAATAAATGATGAATGAAGGAGGGAATAGCAAAAGAGCGTCGCCAAATGACTGTATTTAGAATTTTCTCCTGCCCATCCAAATGCCAACTCCGCATCCAATAGTTTAACTGGCTTCCGGCCCGACGGCGATGATGACGTGGCGACGTCGATCGGCCGGTCCGTGCATCGCCGCCGCGCCATATTGCACGGTCGACCGGCGCCCGGACTGAGTCGACGGCGGCGTTTCGGACGCTTTTCAGCTGACGCCCTCGCGTGCTACTCGTGCGACGGCTGCGCCGATCCATTCAACGTGAACGGCAACGGGGTCACAGAAGTAAATTGCTCCGCTGGGCTGCCGTGCCAGAGTTCGCTCGTCGCGAATCGAGGAGCTTCAGGTACGCCCGGAAAAGCGGGTTGCCGGCTACGCGCTCGCCCTCGGGCCGACGGACGCTCGCGGATGGCGCAGGTATGCGAGTGTAGCGGCCGCCGCGGCCGTCGTCAACGGCGTCTGGTGAATAAATCATTCCCGCTGCGACCTATTTCAACGTACAGGGTCGACGTACCGGCGTGGCTGCGCCAACGACTCGTTCGCCGCCACAGCGCTCGGCTTCACGGACTCGACAAGCGACGCGATGGCCGGTGACGGTGTGGCTAGCGTCACGTGCTACTGCTCCACTTCGCTGTGCACCGGCGCGCCTGTCGCTCTGGCCAACACGACCACAACTGCCTCCTCGACGACGATGATAACGATGGCCGCATCTTGGATGGCGACAGCTGAAGCGACGATGGTGGCCTCTCCTGCGAAGTCGATGGCGGTGTCTGCTGCAGGATATACGACGGAGACCACATTTGGGCAGACGTTTCTGGCGTCTGCTGCAGGAGCTACGACGGTGGTCGCACCTGATCAGACGACGGCGGGGTGTGCACCATCAGTTACGGCCGAGGTCACATTTGGGCAGATGACTGCAGCCTCTACTACATCACCTGCGCAGATGACGGCAGCACCTGCTCAGACGACGGTAACACCTGCGCAGATGATCATAGCACCTGCTCAGACGACGGTAACACCTGCACAGACGACGGTAACACCTACACAGACGACGGTAACACCTGCACAGACGACGGCCACGCCTTCGCAGACGACGACGACGACGACGAAGACGACGACGACAGCAGCAGCTGCAGGAGCTACGACTGCAGCAGCGGCTGCCACGACCGGGCAGACGATGGCGGCGGCTGCCCGTTCGACTACGACGTTGACCTCTGCTGGACTGACGACGACGGCGGCGCTGGCTGCATCGGGCCAGACGACGAGCCCCATGACTACGACCCCCCAAAGGGAACGCGGCGACGCGATCGCTTCTTCTAGTCCAGTTGCTGTTCCTACTGGTGGCGCTGAGTGCTCTCGTGATCGGCTAGCTCCAGGTGCTCGTCCTGAGCGTCCGTCTGCTCGCTGCGACGCAGACTTTGGCCGAGGTTTGAGCATTTGCTCGTCGCTTCCTTTGTAGAAACGTGATGCAACGTACCTCCGTCTGTAACTTTCACAAAGTAAAGCAGACCGGAAGTGCGTCCTCGATTCACTCATGCACGCCGTCGGCGGCGGCAGCGATCGGACTTAGAGAGCGACTGTCGATGTGCGATACAATTGTATTATATTGGTATTATTATTATTATTAATATGGTATTATTAATATTAATAGTTGTAAATTATAATTATAATTATATATATATATACAATATACATAATATAAAATTATATAATATATAATACAATAATATAATAATATAACATAATAATATAATAATATAATATTATATTATATAATAAATAACAATATATATAATACATATATATATATATATATATATACAATATATACAATTATTGGAATAATAATAATAATAATGATTCACTTGATAAAGCGCCCTCAGAGAACTTAATCTCTCTCTAGGCGCTTTACATTTGCTGTAAAGTGAAATGCAATTGAATGGTAAGTAAAATCATGCTTGAAAAACAAACGAAATGAATAACATGGTTAGGGGTGACATGCACAGGGTCAGCATGCAAATGTTGTTAGTGGCAGCATGCACAGTGTCAGCATGCATAAGCACATCAAGGACGAATCACAGGGACCCACTAAATGCTGTCCTAAATAGGTGTGTTTGTAGGTTCCTTTTAAATGTGGTCAGGTCAGGGGATGTTCTGACGCAGGTCGGGAGGGAGTTCCAGGCTTTGGGAGCATACGAACTAAATGCACGGTCTCCAAAAAATATGAGGTCTGTACGAGGTTTTTCTAGACTGTTAGATTCCGAAAAGCGGGTGGTACGATGCTTGGCCTGATGGGGGAGTATGTCGGAGAGATAGGCTGGAGCCATAGAATGAAGGGACCTAAAAGTGTGTGACAAAACCTTGAAGTCAATCCGTTGCTTGACTGGTAGCCAGTGCAGGTCGGCGAGAAGTGGTGTGACATGGCAACTGCGACGCTCACGGCAGACGAGCCTAGCTGCAGAGTTTTGCACCAGCTGCAATCGCCTGATCGCACATGCTGGGAGGCCAGTAAGCAGTGAGTTGCAGAAGTCGAGACGGGATGTCACGAATGCATGGACCAACTTAGACGTGGTATACTTATCTAAACAAGCCCAAATTTTAGCAAAGCTATGAAGCTGAAAATAGGCGGATTTGACTGTGGAGCTGAAATGGTCGTCTAACGAGAGGTCGCTTTGGAATATGACACCTAGATTTCGAGCTGATTCAACTGGAGATATGCTGGCAGAGCCAATTTTGAGAGTCAGCCTGTCCAATCTCTGGATCACACTGGGTTTGCCCATAACCAGTAAGTTAGTTTTATCATCGTTAAGTTTTAGAAAATTGGCTGCCATCCATGTGTGGATGTCATCACTGCATGCAGCTAGTGAGTTGAGAGAATTTGAGGTGCTCGAAGGCTGGGAGGGATCAAAGCAAAGGTACAACTGAGTGTCATCCGCATAGAAGTGAAAGCCTAGATTGTGCTTGGCAATCACATCAGCAAGAGGCAGAGTATAAACCGTGAAAAGAACCGGACCTAGCTCTGAGCCCTGAGGTACTCCATATTTAAGAGGTATTTCAGATGATCTTTGTCCATTCACGTCAATACTCTGGAGTCTCCCACTGAGATAGGACCTGAACCACTGCAGAGCAGTGCCAGTGATGCCCAGGCGAGATGAGAGGCGCTCTAGAAGAACTTTGTGATCGATGGTCTCAAAAGTTGCTGAAAGATCAAGCAAAACAAGCAGAGACACTCTACCCATGTCTGCATTCCTAAGTAGGTCGTTGTATACCCGAAGCAATGCTGACTCTGTGGAGTGATTAGCTCTAAAGCCAGACTGGAACTTACTAGCAAGGTGTGAGGTTTCGATATACGAGTTCAGCTGGTCCGCCACGACCCGTTCGAGTGTCTTTGATAGGAATGGTAGAAGGGAAACTGGGCGGAATTATAATACCATTAATACAAAGTGATAGTATAGAGTCGATGTGATCTAAAATACCCGGACGTCCAGATGCGTCGTTCGACCGATGTGACCCACAGAACACTTTCTTTCACATTTTCACCTTTAGAAGGATGAGCTCGAGGAGACTACTGCGAAGAGCCAGCCGGCTAGCTAGCCGGCTGGCTGGCTATTGACGGTGGCTTTAGCGCCAGCGGCAGCCGGGGGGGGAGCTGGGGGTGGTGGTGCGAAGGCCGAAGCTCGGATCGGCCGCGGTTCGTGGACTCGACCGATCAAGTTAATGCAGCGCGCTCGCGTACGACGTGAAGCGCGCGTCTCAAAGCGGCATCGCGCGGCTCGGTCGACGGAATACGGCGCGCAGCGGGCGTAGCTACATGGGAACTGGTTTTCGGCAGGTTCTCCGACGGGGCGACACTGTCGCACCCTGGTGTCGGCTTGTCCGCGTCCATTTAACGAACGACGCGCGTCGCCAGCCGTCGGCGGCCGCAGCGAGAGAGCCAGCGAGAGCCAGAGCGAAGCAAGCGAACGGGCGAACGGGCGAACGTCGCGGCGGCGGCCGACAATCCCCGAACTCGAACGTGGCTTCTCCGACAGGCCGGACCTACCGCGCGGCGGCGGCGCTGGGCGCTTCGTCTGCTGCAGACCGTCCGAACGTCGGGCGGCCGCCATCCGGGAACGAGGCTCTCTCCCTCGCGCCGGCGTGAGGCTGATGGTCGTTTCTCCGTCGTACCGCCGAATGTGCGCGGGCGCATCTTTCGCAGGCTCTTCCGCCGCCGACTACGATAGGATCGACTTCCCGCCGCCGCCGCTGGCGGGAAGTCGATCGTGGTCGGACACTTTTTGCAGCCGCTCGGAGCGAGCGAGCGGCGCGAGAGCAGAGCGCGAAAAGTTGAGCGGCGCGGAGCTCGGAAGTTGGAGCGCAGAGCGAGCGAGCGAGCAGCACGAGGAGGAGGA
This sequence comes from Cristatella mucedo, assembly GCA_009760855.2. Classification (NCBI taxonomy): domain Eukaryota; kingdom Metazoa; phylum Bryozoa; class Phylactolaemata; family Cristatellidae; genus Cristatella; species Cristatella mucedo. Next base: position 140,986 of record WPIO01000230.1, on the reverse strand, counting down.
GCAGAAGCAGCAGCAGCTAGCGTCTGGCGACTCTGCTGCTGCTGCACCGCCCGTCTAGACGCTGGTAAAATTCAAGAGGATGGCAGCTGAGGTCAGAGGTCAAGGTCAGTAGAGGTCGGATAGGGGAGGGTGCCACAATTGCACCCTTTTTAAGTTGTCTTTTCATTCGACCTTAATTTCAATTGATCTTGGTCTCTAGTCCCCGCACTGAATGGTGGCGTGGATTTAACTGCTAATAATCCAGAGATGCTTGCAAGGGCAGTCATATCATCTACATGAGTAGCAACACGTAACATTTCTCGAAACAGCGTCCGGTGGCATAGCAAGGAGACGGTGAGGACACGTGTCCCCCGGGCTCAAAAGTCAATGAAACGCAACGAGAAAAAAGATTGTGCACTATTTGTACAAGCTTTTTCCTGTGAGAATAACAATCTTGATTTCAAGCAAGCCCTCGTTTCAATGAACTTGAATGTGGCTTTCTGAGCTAGTTAAGCATGTTTGTTTACCAACTCAGACCAAGATATGCTTAGCTGGCTTGCAAGGCTATCCCACACACGCCAGAGCTCTGTCCGTGCAGTCAGTTGCTGAAATAATATTTCTGCCGCTCAATCGCTCACTGTTCGTCGCAAAAATTGTAAGTTTGAGAAAGTAACTAGTGAAAGTCTTCATTTTCATTTTCTTTTTCATTCATTTTCATTTTCGTGCGCAGCGGTAACTGCTCTGCTGCTGCTGATTGCGGCACATCCTTTCCGGCCGTCCTGAGCTGCTACTTCCATGCTACTCACTACCTTAAGTACGTCTTCTGACTCAACTACGCGTCACACTTTCGCTTTGTTGCGTGATTTGAAACAAGCTGGACACCAGGTGAGTGCAGAAAACCGCTTACGCTTTATGTGCAGTATACTTAACTCGCCTGCGGTAACAATAATTAGCCTTTGCGGCTTTGCGGAATAGTGGACGGAGATGCACGATGGATTTCAGGCGGAATCCCACTTACAGTGACACTGAGTGTGCACTGAGTCGCGTGGCGCCAGCAAGTAGACAACGTCGGCACTTCCAATCTTTTCAGGCCTTTTTGTCATGCCCCCCTCTCAGGCTCAATCTCTTCAGCTGGAGACGGAGTGAGCGGTGTGAAGGTCAGCGATGCGAAGGTCAGCGATGTGAAGGTCAGCGATGCGAAGGTCAGCGTTACTCTGGACCAGCCTCCGAGAACTACAGTGTCGCTGTGGCTACTGAGTAATTTTATACGTTCTTGGTCACCCGAATCTGTTTTCAAATAGCACGGAAGGGGAAAAGACGAAAACGGTGACGAAAACGGTGACAAGAAAAGAAGACGGAAAACAAACACTTGAGGAAAAGAAAGAAACTCGAGGAAATTTATTATATTCCTTATATTATTTATTATTATTATTTATCATTTATTTATTACATTATTTTATATTATATTTAATATTTCTCATTTTGGAAATGATTTGGATAGTAATTAGGAATTTGGAAATAAATGCGCCTGCAAACATTGAGTTCAACGACTTTGCCGACCTGTCCAACTGAACGTACGGCACCGACAACCATGACTGGGATGCGAATTGGCAAAACATTTCTCAGCTCCGAGTGAAAGTGTTGAGAAAGCATTCTTGAAGACAACTGGTGATTTAAATCGTGCGCACCATGAACTGCAAAGCAGAGTCACCCAAGGTGCCGTTACGAAACTTTGAAGGACATACCAAGGAGCATATATCTCAACTTTCACATCGATGAGATTATTATTAGCCTACCCGTGACATTAGCTTGACACATGTCTATGATAATGGCAAAATGGGCTGGAACACCAACAGCCAGCTTATGTTATACATTTTTTGATCTAAGACGGCCTAATAAGCACGGGAGACCGCTGGAATTGTGCCCAAGTATGAGCAATTATATATTCAAAATTCCAATTTGATTGGTCAATATCGTGTGAAATATATTAAAGAGGCCAGATACCGAAAGTGCCGTCATTTGACTCAATTGTCGCGTGGGGACTGCGAAAGTGCGAACCACAAACTATAAAAATACGACAGCGGAATATGCGTCTCAAAAACGTTGCAACAAATAGAATTATACAGTTCTTTAGAAAGAGGTCAACCTTACAAGACTCTTACACAGCATCAACAGAACATATCCGTGGTAACTCGCAACCCGAGCCATTCAGACCCGGAGCCGGCTACGAGACCCGGTAGTCTGACCCGCGTTCGCCAAATCTCAAGCAATGAATTGCATAAATGAGAAGTTGAAATCACCTTAATTTCCCCTGAATCTAAGTGAATAAGCATTTGCAGACTGATGTGCATTAAATGACGCACTAATTCTATCAGAGTGACCGCCAGCCGGTCGCGACCGGAAGTGGTGGAAGTTCCGTGTATTTATGGTTTCTACAGGAACCAGATCGGCGTTCCCAAGATTCAGTAGTAGGTGCAGTGACATTGGACTCCTTTGCTACCGCGGATCCAGCGAGTAAATTAGCAATATATTATCCCTAACGATAGTTAAGTTGCCGAAATATTGTCACTGCTGGTTTTTGAGCACATGCAAACATACGATTGTCAACGTAGGTATGGCAAAGATATAAGGATTAAAGCCTTGGATCGCCGTTTGCCAACAGTGGATTATGCCCGGAGAGGCGTGGAAACGCCGGTTGCGGTCGAGTTACGCTTTTTGATCGCTGTGACTACCAGTCGGACGGCGGATGAGCTCTAAGCGATGACATTTTATCTTCGTAAATGTAGCATTTTTCTAGGAAATTTTTATCATTTCATTTTTATAGTTTCAAGTGACGCTCCGCGCCTCCGTTTAGGGGCAAGTTGCTGTTAGTGACGACGTTTCCAGAAAACGCCGTTCGTCCCCGTGCCGAGTGTTTCGCAGAAAATCATAGCGTTGAGCTTGATGCACTGCTTTCGGCGTCAACAGATCTTACAAAGTAATTTTATTTACCACGTTCCGCTCCTTTGAAACGCAAACTTGATATTGCATTTAAGACTCTTAATAGGAAATTTTCCAAACAGCTTCAAGATTTCGGACCATTCTTGGACAGTAAAAGACCAAACGAAGTGAAGGCTCGACGATTAAACAGGCCTATTGACGTAGCAGTAGGAAAGACTACCGGCTTACTACCACGCTTGCAGCGTGCAAAAAAGGCTGTGCTACTCGTTTCTATTTCAACATCGGGCAAACGGGTGTCGAAGGTCAATCTTTGAACGCGTCGTTTAAGGATGCGATTTCCCGACATCGTCTCGCGAACGTAGAACGGAGCACGAAGCGCGTTCGACGGTCCACGTCCGGTCGCGACTGTCGCACGTGCACGCGCGCGCCGCGCGCGCTACGGTGCAGCGCTGCCGGCGGTGTGGAACTGCGCACGCCGGCGACCCGCCCGCCACCGGGCAGCTGTCGAAGTGGCGGAGCGCCGCTGGCGCCGCCACTGCCACCACGGGCAGCGTGCCGACGAACCGTAGGCGAGACGCCGCGACCGAGAGGTCAGTTCGAGAAAATGGCGCTTCCGAAGCGAGACGCGCGCGCTAGAAAACAAAGAAGACAAAGCGGTTCGCTGTAGCCGCCGTAGCTGCAGCTACCGTCGCGACAGCCTGAAGCGAGAGAGCGCGGCTCGATACGACCTGAAATAATAATCAGCCTCATTCGCGGACGAGCCGTCTCGCGCGCAGTCTGCCGCAGCAGCGCGGCGGCGCGCGTTCCCACAACAATCTCGACACGCTAATTAAGCTCGAGAGTAGAGACGCAAGGTATCGTCCGCGAACAAAGCCGTGCCGCTTGGAACGGCCTGAGCGCGAAGAGCGGTCGTCTGGCGACCGATTAGCGCGCGAGCGTGAACTTGGAGCGCTCTCCGCTCCGCCGATCTCTGTCGTGCCGAGAGCGTCGTGCATCAGCACGCCCAGCGCTTGCCGTCGCACTACCGGAAGGAGGTCGTGGTCAGGTTCTTCGCCCTTTTAATCGATCTTTCGCCGACGCGCAGCAGCAGCAGCAGCGCAGAGCTGCGCAGCGACGACTTCCACCGAGCGAGCGGCGGGCGGGTGCCGCGGCAGTGCGCGCCTCTTGGTCTCGCAGGTCGCCGCCTGCCGCCGCCGCTGCTGCCGACGCTGCAGAACGGCGCTGCTGTTAGGGCTTCCGGTGTCGTCGCGATGGATCGTCCGGATGTCATCGCGTGGCTCATGCGCGAGGTCGACCGCGATCGCGGCGCTGACGCAACTGCTTCTGCCGGCCGCGATAGGTTCGACGGTCCGTCCCGCCCCGGCGCGCTTTTCCGGGTCGCGCGCGCCAGCGTGGGCGGCGACGGCGCCGGCGGCTGCTGCAGCCCGTTCGATCGCGCATGCTAATCGGCGCGCGACCCGGAAAAACGCGGCCGCGCCGCGCGGAGCCGCGCGCTCTCGACGAGTCCGTTCGGCGGGCCGGCGCGTTGCCGCCGCCTCAAGACGCCATTAAGCTCTCCTGATTGCGACCTTCGGAGAAGTAGTTGACTGGTCGTACGCACGAGCAGAGAGCGCCGCCTCAGCCGTGGAGGTCACGTGGCTTTTGAGCTGAAGCCTCAGCCGCGGAGGTCACGTGGCTTTTGAGCTGAAGCTGAAGCCGCTGGGCGACGGCTCGCAGCTGGAGCGGCGCTCGGACGCGCGGGCCGCTAGCCTCGCTCGTCCAGGTAACCGGACAATTCGTCGCGGACAATTCGTCGGAGGACAATTCGGCGCCGGACAACTCGGGACCAAAAACGGGTAATTCGGGGCGGACAATTCGGAGCGGACAATTCGCAATGTATTCATTTTATGCATTTTAAACGAAGTACAAACACGCTTTCAATTAGTGAGTACATAGCTTTGAAACCTAGACGCTTTCAATTAACCAAGACATTTAATTACACAATAAGTGAGTACATAATTTTGAAACATAGACGCTTTCAATTAACCAAAACATTTAATTTTAATTTTAATTATGCTCGCTGACACTGTGCATGCTGCCGCTAACCACATTTGCATGCTGACCCTGTGCATGTCACCCCTAACCGTGTTATTCATTTTGTTTGTTTACCAAGCATGATAATACTCACCATTCAATTGCATTTCTGTTTGCAGCAAATGTAAAGCGCCTAAAGAGAGGTTAAGTTCTCTGAGGGCGCTTTGTTAAGTGCATTAGTTTTATTATTATTCTTAATTACACAATAAGTGAGTACATTGTAGCTAGGGGGATCAGTGTATATAAGCATGACTGAAAAGCTCAGTGGACAGACACCTTTGGAACTTTAAGCTTGCAAGTCCAGCATCATCCAGTCTGTGAGACAGATTATAGATTGTAGTTTATTAATTATTACATTTAAATTTTAATTAAATTTTTAAATTTTAATTTTAGAATTAATAAAATTATAGATATATTAATATTAAATTAATATATTAAAATTATAGATTGTAGCAATTGTTACTTCGATAGTTTTTGTTTTCTGTTTAAATTTTAACTATCCTATGCATAAATAAGTAAACGCCCTCATCGAAATGGCCTTAAAATTCGTAGAATCAGAGAAAGGAAAACGAATGCTGATTTACGAAGGTTATCTTTATCACATGGCAAGAAAAACTGAACAGAAAGAGATATGGAGATGCTGCGATCGTTCCTGCAAAGGTCGCTGTCATTCAGCGAATGGAGCGATAATGAAACCTCCATCTCAACATTCGCACGCAGCATCTACTGGTCAACTTGAAACAACTTGAGTCCGATCAACCATTAAAAAACGTGCAGAAGAACCAGCAAGACTGATTGTCCAGGCAGCAATGGAAAATTTGAGTCCAGCAGCACAAGCAACTGTACCGAAAACCGAAACGATCAGACGCACCATCAGAAGATACCATTCAATTGTATTTCCCATTTTAGCAGCAAATGTAAAGCGCCTAGAGAGAGATTAAGGTCTCTGAGGATGGCGCTTTATCGAGTGCATCATTATTGTTATTATTATATTATTATCGAAAGCTTCCACCTCAGATCAAAAATAGTCTTCCAGCTGAGATTCAGTTTACGACGAATGGTTGACCTTTCCTGCGACATTGAAATTGACTTTAAATTGTTCGCAGCGGCGAAAGATCTTCAATTCCTTAGTGGATGCAGAGTGTGGTTAGCCAAAGGAACTTTTAAAGTGAGTCCAGCTGAATATAAACAACTGTATACTATTCATGGAACACGTGATGGCATGCATCAACATTCCATGCGTCTTCGCCTTGCTGCCAAATAAAACGGAAACTACTTGCACAGCTTTGTTGATGAAATTGAAAGAGATTGAACCTCGATTACAACCACACACCGTCATAACCGACTTCGAAAAAGCATCAATGAATGCGTTCACATGCGTCTTCCAGCCACAGATTCACGGCTGCCATTTCCATTTTGGACGATGCCTCTGGCGTGAAGTTCAAGAAATGGAAACGCAGGGAGATTCAACACCGAACCCGAATATGCGATGCACATCCGAATACTGGTCGCTCTGGCTTATGTTCCAAACAACGATAAAGTTTGTGTTTATGAAGAACTGATAGAGCTCAATTAGACTTATTAGATAATTAGTTTCCAGAAGTTGACCAACTACTTTCATCGTAAGAAGACGACGACGACAACGAGCTGTTGCTCTATTTTCATGCGACGTCTGGTATTGCTACCAAGCTGTGCGTGACGATACTCCTCGGAGTAACAACGCAGTGCAAGGATGGCACAGTGCATTTGCACGGTCAGTACATATTCCTCACCCAACTCTGCCGAGGTTGATAGTTAAACTTCAAAAGGAACAGAACACAAATAAACTGGTCGTCGAACGTCTACTTGCTGGTGAAGATCCTCCTCTGAGGAAAAAGAAATATGGAGGCCTGGATTGTCGATTGCGCATGGTTGTGCTAGATTACGAAAATTGTTCATCAATTGATTACTTGTGCGGATTTCGTCGCAACATTTTTTTAAAGGATTAACATTTAGTATACTGTTAACATTTTAAAAATGTGATTTTGTGCAAGAGTTGCTGGTATTTTCTATGAATTTGTTTTCCAGTAAGCTAAAAAAACTTTACTTTGTATGGTATTATAGTTCTATTAAACATGATTAATAAAAAAATTCGTTTAAATTTCATATAGATATATTTTAAATATCCTGCTCCACATTGTCCGCTCCGAAATGTTTGCTCCGAATTATCCGCGACGAGAATTATACGCTCCGAAATGTCCGATCCGGATTGTCCGTGACGAATTGTCCGCTCCGAATTGTCCTACGCCGAATTGCCCTAGAACCCTCGTCCAGATCCGCGGGCTCCGCAGATCTTCAGGGTGGCTCCTGCTTGCTTGATCAAGATGATGATGATGATGATGATGATGCCATCATCACCAAGGCCTTTGATGATGATGGCAGCCACCAAGCCTGCTTGATCAGCTCGCTGTATTCCTCCTCCAGCATCCATCCTCGCCCGTCGCCGACGAACGAAGGCGTTCAATGCGGCGTTCTGCAGGTTTTCGCTGACGAAAGCCTTTTGCTTGCAAGACAGAGCGGCACTTAGCGTCCGATCTTGATTCCAGCTGCGTCCGCCATTTGCATTAGCCATTTGCTTCAGCAGCCGCTAGCGCTCGAGAGCAGACTCGGCATCTGCGATGGCGATGCCCCCGGTCTGTCCGTCCGTCCGTCTGTCCCGTGGATATGCGGTTCGTGATCTGCTGCTGCAAATGGCGCTACTTGAGGCGACCCCGGATAGAAATTTCGATGACCAACTCTTTGTGACTAGCTAACACTCAAAATTCGCTGCGCGAATGTCAAACGCCGACTGTAACGCACGAACTAACTTTGCGGCCTGAGCGAGCCTAGGCGACCGGACGCCGTTGCCTAGGCGACCGGACAAGCCTGACGCCATTGCCAGAGTTCGTCGCTTTATTGCTGTTTCCGGCGACGGCAGCAATACGTTGCAGCAGAAGCAGCAGCGGATAGTTTCTGAGAGAGACTCGCGTGAGACACCCGTTCGAGGACAATGACAGTACAGTTTGATGGTGCGCGTGAACGAATTGACAAAAGGAAAGAATCGCAAAAGTGCGTCGCCGAATGCATTGGCCTTGAGGTTTCCCCTGCGACCCATGCGACCTGCTCCGCCTCCATCTATCCACCCCTTCGACCTGCTCAAAGCCGAAGCGTCGCTGATAGCGAAGCAGCGACGTGGCGTGCTCGGCCGTCCAGCACATCGCCGCGCCGTGCTACAAAGCGGCCCGCCCGAGCGCCATGCTGCGGCCGCGTTTCGCTCGGTTTCAGCGGACGCCCTCGAACTCGAATGCTACGCGTGCGACAGCGGCGGCGGCTGCGCCGATCCATTCCACCCAAACGGTTCGAACGCGTCGACGGTGAACTGCTCCGCCGGCCTGCCGTGCCTGAGCACGATCGTCGAGTATCCCGGAGGAGCAGGTGAAAGCGGAGAAAAGCGGGACGCCGTGCTCTCGCTCGCCTTCCGGCCGACGAAAGCTTGCCGAATGCGCGCTCGCACGCGCGCGCGAGCGTTTTCTGCGGCCGCTGCGGCCGTCGTCGACGGCGGCTGGTGAATAAATCATTCCCCGCTGCCCCATTTCAACTCCCAGATTCTTCGTACCGGCGTGGCTGCGGCGGCCAACAACTCGTTGGCCGCCGCAGCGCTTGGCTACGCGGACTCGACGAGCGACGCGATGGCCGGCGAGGCGAGCGTCACGCGCTACTACTGCTCGACCGCGCTCTGCAACGGCGCGCCCGTCGCTCAGGCCAACACGACCGCGGCTGCCTCCTACGCGACGGCGACGATGGCCGCATCAGGCACGGCTACAGCTGAGGCGACTACGGCTGCCTCACCTGCTTAGACGACGGCGGTGCCTGCTGCGAGCATTGCGACGACGGCAGCACCTGCTTAGATGACGGCGGCGCCTGCTGTGACCGTTACGACGATGGCAGCACCTGGGCAGACGACGGTCCTTAATCCCCATGCCAAATGGAAACATGCCTGTTATTATTAATCAAAAAGTCCTTCTAAATGCAGCAATATCATGTAAGTTAGTAGTTACCTCAAATTGCTCGTAACGGCGTCTGGTTGCCGATGTGACATAGAGGCTGATGTGAGGCGTAGGCGTAGGCGGGGAGAGAGAGAGAGAGAGAGAGAGAGAGAAGATCGAGTACTGCTTGCTACGAATTTTCATTAATTTCTTATATACATATTTTCATGAGTTTATGTAACTTTATATAAAATACATAACATATTAATGCTGCACATTTATCGTGAGAGTGCCCAGCCTGCTTTGGGCTTTGGATTCAAAACAGGTAGGCTCAGAGGTCAGAGATAGGTAACCCATTCGGTGTCCTTCCCTTTGAATAATTCCAGCATGGCGGCTGCAGCCGCCATGCTGAGACATGAGATGACTCTTGAATCGACCGCGTCGTCTACGCATCGTCGCCGAACTACACTCGATTTTTCCCTTCGCTTCATTTTGCTCGCATAATTTCATGGATAGTGCACAACCGTTCATAATTGCATTAGAAACATCGGTTGGGCCTCAGGTAAGAGTACGGCTGCGTCAGCACGCTAGGAGCTCTGTTCCGTCTTAACAGAGACGTCAAAGCAATCGGAATAGCTCACGTGATTCACCGAATATTAATGTCAAGAGCCTGCCGATTAACCGAGCAGTGATGGAGAAAGCGCTCTGTGGCAAGCGCGTGGAAACCAGGGAGGGTGCCAGCTGGTTACCAGTGGAAACCGCAGCTCGCTGCGTCGATGGCGTCGCGTACCGCCCAGAGACTAGCATTCCCGTGTGCGTAACTGTCATATATTGAGCGAGAAGAGTTTCTTGAAGAAAGTAGATTCGGCTAAACGTGCGATTAAAGCATGCCAAGTCTCTTTGTGCAACCAGTTGGTACGTCGTTTCGCTTCATTGTTGACGAAAAAAGCAAAAGCAAAATCTCCATACAATTATAAATTGTTGTTATTAAGTAAAAATATTATAAGTTTTAATATTATATTATAAGTATATTATAGGTATTACAACTAATTAGTTCAGATAAGGTACGCGCTGACACGCGCGTCAGAGGAGGCTACGAGTGGTCGGCTTGACAAATAGATTCGAGTTTTCGCAGGCTTCGCGGTCATAAGAGGAAGGCACGTTGAAATTGTGGGAAGCTAACTCAGCGAGATTATGGCTACATAATTATATAATTATGGCTATATATTAAATTACATTATATATAATTATGGCCATATAATATATATTATTAAATGATGTAATAATTTAATATTATAATAATATAATAATATAATGACATAATAACATAGTAATATAATTATATAATTATATAATAATATAATTACATAATTATAATAATATGTTGTTAAAATTCTATAATATAATAATGTAATAATATAATAACCTAATATCATAATTACATAATTATATTATTATATAATTATAATTATAAAATTATGGCTATTATAATATTTTTTCGTGGCTCCTGATTGCAACGGCTGTGTACCAAATATGCCACAATCAATGGCCGCGAGGCTGCGTAAAAGCCGGCCCCCAAGAGTAAGCAGTAAGCTGTGACTACACCTGCTGCGTTGGCAGTTGAGCACTAGGCCACGGTGCCCCGTCGGTGTAAGTTATGGCCGCTGGCGGGTGAGTGCCTTAGCACTCCGCAGCTGTCAAATAGACTCGTCTACGTCATGGATGCAAACTTTTTAGGGTTAATGTTAACCGTTTTAAGGCATAAAGAACCCTCTTTATCTTTATCTTTATCTTTATCTCCCGTATTTCTGCTACTATCGGCTACTGCCCCCGTGCATTGGTGCTGAATCAACAAGTCACTAGTCGCGCTAAAGGATTTTCAGATATCGCCAGTATTTGTCGCTCGTCTGCTGAGACCAGAGCCGTTACGAGCGCTTTGTTTGCGCCACTGTTCTGACCGGACGCAGAAGCCTCGCAACACTTTTGTATGTAAAGTTGGTATATCGAATAATATATCAACCAAAAATGAGCCGAATTTAATTAAATATACATGCCAGTGCCGCGTGGCGAATCGGCATTAAGTTTTGCGGACAGTGCGAGACTTCTTTGCATTAACTGCGTATTATGCCAACAGTTAAGAATGAAGGTCAGATTCTAGTTATGCATTAAGCCAACGGAGCAGTCGGCGTTCAAACTGGCACAAGCAACGTGGGTAACATAATTTATCTTTTGATGGAACCATAGCGGTCATGCTGACCTTCTGACAGCCAGTAATAGTCAAGATCTTCTGATAACCAGTAATAGTCAAGGTCACATTATTCCTGGTTAAAATAAAGATTTTGTGGGGAGAATCAAAAGGTTTAACTCTATATTCATTGTTGATACATAACAATGCTGTCAAGTCATGCGGGCGGGACACTCGGGGTGTCTGCTGTGAAGCTGCATCAGAAAATAAGATAAAAATACATTTGATATGTAAACTTTGCATGCATCTCCAAAAATCAAGTTTAATGACTTTGGGGACTCGTGCAGCTATACTTAGGAAACCATGATTAGAGTGACACTGCTAGAACTAGTCTAGGCCAGCCTATATTCGAAATTTTACTTCGCTGGGATGCACATTGGCAACTACAAAAATTTGCAATGCAATGGTCATTTAATCATGCTAATAGTATTTAAATACACTTAAGTGCAAACTGTAAATGCGCGAGCTTGCGGAAGCTTTTTCCAGTCTACCGTCGAGCGGACGTCTTATGCATTTAATCAAGTGATCAGAACTCCGCCGCAGCCACCATTTTCTTGTGCAGCAGCAGCAGCCGTTTCTGGTGTCAGCCATGGCACGTCAGCCATTGTGTCAGCCAACATGGCTACACAAGACATGTGTTGTGACAGCGAAACCCTCACCAGTTTCACGCGTAGCGGCGGCTCGACGCGTGCAATGTGCAAAGACCCGAATGTAACAATGTTCACAAAGTCCTGAAGCTGGAGACGCAATGTGTCGCCCGCGAACAAAGCCGTCGCCGTAGGAGCAGCCGGTGCTCAAAGACCGGGTGCCCGGCGGCGAATTAGCGCGCGAGCAAGTACAGCGAGCGTACTCTTCGCTCCGCCGATCTCTCTCGCCGAGAGCGTCGCGCATCAGCGCGCACAGCGATTGGCACATCGCACTGGCGGAATGGCGGGTTTTTCTTCCTCCGTCCTTTTAATTGGGCTTTCGCCGAGGCGCGGCAGCAGCAGCAGCAGCAGCAGGGCAGAGCTGCGTCGCAGCCGACTCCGACAGAGCGGGTGCTGCAACTCTCCGCTCCTCTCTCGGGTCGCTCGGGTCGCTGCCAGCCGCAGCTGCCGACGCTGCAGGACGACGCTGCCACTGTCGCGGCTTCCGTCGCAGCGATGGCGTGGCTGGCCCAGACGACCGCGATCGCGGCGCTGACGCAGCTGCTTCTGTCGGCCGCACGAGGTACGCCGGCCGCTCCCCGACGCTCACGCGCTAGCGTTGGGGGTGCGGCTGCTGCCGCTGCGGCCGTGAATTATTTGGCGCCTGCCCAGCGGAAGCGCGGCGGCGGCGGCTGGCGGCAGCGGCGGCGCCGCGTGAGGTGCGTGTCGGCCATTTAGGCCCGCCGCGTTGCTGCTGCTTCGAGATGCCCATCCGATCGCGGTATTCGCATTAACAGTCGACTGCACATGCGCGGCACGAGCGGAGAGAGCAACGCCGAAGCGGAGGCGCAGAGGATCTCGAGCCGAAGCTGGCAGCGACGGTTCGCCTGAACAGCGGTGGCAGCAGCGCGCCCAGCGGCTGCGCGGGCAGCGGCGCTCTCCGCTCGCTCGGCGCCGCTCGGTCCCAGCTCGGCGCCGCGAGAGAGGCGTCCGGCTGCGTCCGTCCCCGCGCGTTCTCTCTCCGAAGCGGCGACGGAATCTTTTCTTCTGTTGGAAACCGCCTGACGCCTCTCCACGCGGCGAACTCCGGCGCCTCGTCTTCCGCTATCGGCGTAAATTCCGTCGCCATATAAAACGCCGGTAGTGAGAGAGAGGAGAGAGAGAGAGAGAGAGAGAGAGAGAGAGAGAGAGAGAGAGAGAGAGAGAGGGGAGCAGAGAGAGAGAGAGAGAGAGAGAGAGAGAGAGAGAGAGAGAGAGAGAGAGAGAGAGAGAGAGAGAGAGAGAGAGAGAGGAGAGAGAGAGAGAGAGAGAGAGAGAGAGAGAGAGAGAGAGATAGAGAGAGAGAGAGAGATCGTCGCCGAGCGACCCTGCGGAGGAATTCTCGAGCGGCGCTGCGTCTGCCGCGTCGAGAGACCGCGGCGGACGCAGCATTTGACGCCGGACCGAGCGGCAGACGTTGACGATCGATTTTTTGCGACTTTTTTGAGGCCACGCGATTTACTCCGCCTCCTGAAAAAAATGCTTTCGAAAACATCTGCAAAAATCCTACTCGAGCGATACTTGAACGAGCGATGCGCGAGCCCGTGCGAGCCATCGACCCGTGACCCGTGACCCGTAACCCGACGCGCGTAGAGTAGCCGACGTGCGCGACAGTGTGCGAGCAGCCGATCGAGCGAACGGATCGCGGTCGGTCGCCGCCGTCGCTACGACGTCTTCTTACTGCGACCCACGGCTACGACCGACGAGCTGCGGGTGTGTCGACGTCATCATTCGCAGGTCGTGCCTGACGCCGGGCGCAGTGTGTAATGGAGCCTGGCTCGCGCTTAGTCTGGAGGATTCCGAGACGCTCGGCGACTGCGCGCCGCCCACTCGTTCATCCACTCGACTCGCGTGCCGCCCACGAGCGATCGTCGGATCGCGTATCGTGGATCGCGTATCACGTGATCCGTTATTCGTCCCACGTGATCCGTCCTTCGTTCGCCACCGCCTTCTTTCGCAGCTCCGAGCGGCTAAGCTAAGGAGGCGGCGGCGAACGAAGGATGGATCCCTGACGGAAGCCCGATTCCGTCTGCATCCGTAGTTTGTAGTTTTGTCGTAAGTTTGTAGTTTTGTCGCAATACTTGCAGACAGCAGGGAATGATCGCTGCTGCAGCAGCAGTGGCAGCGGCGGCGGCGGCGGCGGCGGATTTTAAAAGATACTCGCGTGAGGGACTCGGAGGTAACGGAAAAATCGGTAAAGATTGGCAGTACCTGAGCTAGTGAAAGAAACCGATAACAGGAAGAAGCAGCAAAAGAGCATCGCCGCCACCGAATACCCTTGATTTGGAATCTTCTTCTTTTTTTTCGATTTTTTCTCTTTTTGAATCTTTCTCCGGCCCGCTCCGAATACCTGCAACGCACGCAACCGTTAGACGGGCGTCCGGCCCGATCGCTGACGACGACGTAGCGACGCCGATTGGCCGGTCCGCGCATCGCGGCGCCGCCGCGTCGTTGCTGCGCGGTCCGGGCGCCGCGCCGGCGCCCGGACCGCGTCGTTTCGCACGCTTCGCTTTTTAGTGGACGCCCTCACGTGCTACTCGTGCGACGGCTGCGCCGATCCATTCGACGCAAACGGTTCGGACGTGTCGACAGTGAACTGCGCCGCCGGCCTGCCGTGCCTGAGCACGATCGTCGAGTATCCCGGAGGAGCAGGTGAAAGCCGGGAAAAGCGGGACGCCGAGCGCTCGCTCGCCTGCCTCGCCGACGGAAGCTTGCCGAATGCGCGCGCTCACGCGCGCGCGCGCGCGCGCGTCTGGCGGCCTCCTCCTGCCCACCATCGCCAGCGGCAGCGCGCGCTAAGCGATCATCCGCCGGAGCGCGATCGTAACGCCGCTCAGGGTCGGCGTACCGGCGCGATTGCGCCAGCGACGCGTCCGCAGCGCTCGGCTGCGCGGACTCGACGAGCGCCTCGATGGCCGCCGCCGGCATGTCGAGCGTCACGTGCTACTGCTCGACCGCGCTCTGCAACGGCGCGCACGTCGCTCTGGCCGGTGCGTCTGCCTCCTCCTCCTCGACGACGACGCTGATGACGATGACCGCATCGTGGATGGCGACCGCAGAGGCGACGACCGCGGTCGTCGCCTCTCTCAAATACGTGCAGTCGACGGCGGTGCCTGCTGCCGACGTTACATCGGCGGCCGCATCTGGGCAGACGACGGCTACCTCTGGACGAGATACGACGCCGGCCACAGCAATGCAGACGCATATGGCGTCTGCTGCAGGAGTTACGATGGCGGCCTCACCTGCGCAGACGTTGGTGATGTCTGCTGCAGGAGTTACGACGGCGGCCGCACCTGTGCAGACGCCCTCGGCGCCTGCTATTGTAGTTACGACGACGGCAGCACCTGCGCTGATGGCAGCAACGTCTGCAGCAGGAGTTACAACGGCGGCCACGTCTGGGCAGACGACGGTGACGCTTGGACGAGCTACGTCGGCGGCCGCGCCTGAGCAGACGAAGACGGCGCCTGCGGCAGGAGTTACGACGGCGGTCGCACGTGAGCAGATGACGACAGTGCCTGCGGCAGGAGTTACCACGGCGGTCGCACGTGAGCAGATGACGACGGCGCCTGCGGCAGGAGTTACGACGGCGGCCGCACGTGAGCAGATGACGACGGCGCCTGCGGCAGGAGTTACGACGGCGGCCGCACCTGAGCAGATGACGACGGCGCCTGCGGCAGGAGTTACGACGGCGGCCGCACGTGAGCAGACGACGACGACTACGAAGTCAACGACGACAGCAGCGGCTGCAGGGGTGACGACGGCGGCAGCGGCGGCCGCTTCACCTGAGCAAACGACGTTGACCAACGCTGCGGGGATGACGACGGAGGCGCTGGCTGCTTCGGGTCAGACGACCAGCCCGGCGGCTACGACCACCGAAGGGAACGTGGCGACGAGCTCACCCCTTCCGGTCCAGTTACTATTCTTTCCGATGGCGCTGAGTGCTCTTATGATTGGCTAGGTACAGGCGCTCGCTCGCGAGCGTCTGCTCGCTGTGACGTGGCCTTTGGCCTTTCGAGGCCCTTCGCTCGTCAGTCCATTTTGTAACGTCATGCAACGCATCTCCGTCTGTAGCTTCCACAATGTAACGCAGACAGGAAGTGCTCGGATCCTCGATCGATTCGTGCGAGCGTGGGCGCTGTCCGCGCTGTAGCAGCAGCGCTCTGAAGGATTGAGCGACCGACGATAAAAATCCTCGATGTGCAATCATGGAGCAGACGCGGACGCTGGGATGCATCGTTCGACCGGATATCCGTGCGATATCGCACTTTCTCGGGCACCTTTGTGAAGAATGGGTGGAGAGAGACCGCCACGGTCTCTCGCCAGCTTCTCTCGACAGTGACGCTGTGCGACCGGTTCGCTCTCGTCCGACGGAAGTCACAGCGCGCGCGTCGAACTGCTCGCGCAAGCGGAGCAGCGATCGGCTGGCGGAGCAGCGATCGGCTGGCGGCGCTTCCGGCGAGACTCACACCCCAGGGCTTGCTAGGTCTCGTAGGGGAATCTGACGAATCGCGTCGGTCAGGAGCTCCGGACGAGGCGAGGTGAGTCGCGCGTCAGCGGCGTCCCGCAGAGGTCAGCAGGTGAGGTGGTGTTCGCCGGATGCGGCGAGGTCAGCAGGCTCAGCCGAGGTCAATGAGTGAGGCGGGTTCGCCGGATGAAGCGGGCTCAGCAGGTCCAGCCGTCGCTGGCCTACCGCGTCTGTTCTAGCGAACTTTTCCTGTGGCTACGTCGCCTAAGTGTCGCGCAGTCTCGCAGTCTTCCTGAATCCCTAGGAACCGATCGCACGACGCTTTCAGTAAATGGTCCGATAAGCTGCTGTATAAGTAAATAAATAAATGGTGCCGCAGAGAGCGGCGGTGGCGTCGTTCGGAGACATCCATGCGGTCGCTTGGCGCCGCGCCTCCATTTTCTGGATCGCAGCACAACGGTATGCTAAATGCATAGACCCGGGATCCAGATCGGGGGCGTGAGTCCAGTTCGAAGCGGCGAGAATAATTATAACTGTATTCTGTAAAAAGCCCGGAAAGAGAGATTGAGCTCACAGCGAGTGGTACATCAAATGTATTAATATTATAATAATTATTATTATAGCAATAACAATAATACATTTGCATACTTCCATGAGAGTACGGAATCTCCTTCTAATCGCTAAAAATATTCTGTACAGGAAGCGTGTTCAAATGGTCAGTGGCAGCATGCACAATGTCACAAGCGTAACATAGTTAAAGGTGATATGCTCCAAAGTTTGGCTCTCTGTAATGTTAGATGAAATCTGCTGGCTACCGTGTGAGCATCAAGAAACGCTTAGGCTTTGAGTGCAAATACAGATTCGACTCTTTATATTGTAATAAATAAATAAATGTATACTCAAATACTAAATTCTTAAATCAAAATCTCTTATAAATTCTTATAGAAAAATCTCCTATAAATGATGCGTTTATTCGAAGTGCCGACATTCACCTTTCGAGCGCTTCGTGCGACGCCTTTCAACTTTCACTTGGAGCCAACAGTCGCGTTTACGTATCGAAAAGCTGCCAGAGTGAGCGCGAGATTGACCGGAAGTGGTGCTCCGCCAGCACTGGTTAGCAATAATGGGCATTTGTAAGTAGACTGTTCTTCGTGTGGTAGTAACTAAATGGCTCATTTTAATCTAAAGTTGGCCATCATCGTCGCGTCACGTCACGTCGCGTCACGTCACGTCGCGTCGCGTCGCGTCACGTCATGTCACGTGCGATCTGCAAAAGCATGTGAACGCTGCACCTAAAAATAGATTTCTATGCAAATAAAACAACTCGATTTTATGAGAAAATTGTTAAACATAACTTTAAGGCGATTTTTAACTTTGCCTCGTGTGACATCGTTTCTCCGTCCGCTATATAACTCGAGGCCCGGCAGTCAGTGCGGCGTGTTCACTAGCTAGGTCGTCGGACGCGCCACAGGAGGACACGCTTTCTGAAGCAAAGTTAGCGTTTGCCGAGTATTGTCACTCACGCATGCTAGAAGGGAGCATACTTGAGGTTTCTGCACGCGAGGCTACGGCAGGGCCCTTAATGCTCTGTAGCAAAAGCTGTTAACATTGCTCAGCTTAATGAACCGTATTCGACAATGTATCATAACATGCCAATGATGTCTCTGCGGAGAGTAAAAGTCATCACTCAGCCAGTAGCGATCATCTCTGTTATACGTTACTGGGACAGGTGTAATGTAAAGTCTTTGAAGAATGATTTCGTCATGACGGGTGACGTGCCAGTGCGATTTTGAGAGCGGCCCACTGCTTTGCCTCGAAGCCAGCGTCACGACTGTATACGCCTAAAAATTTTCGTACGCAGACTTCAATCATCACAAATCTTCAGAAATGCATATTCGATTCGAACTGGCCCAGAGAACAAAAGACAAAAGTGTTGCTATTTTTTGACGTGAAATTTCGTAAATAAGTGGCGTGATCGAGCGTAGAAATCCTTTTCGACGAAGGAGGTCAAGGGTATTTCTGTTAGCAGAGCCGGACGCGTTCGCGCGAGAAATCCGGCGCACCTATGCAGCCATGTTTATCGTGCCTACAATAGTTTTTAGATATACTTAAATGCACGCAGTTGTAATACACACTCGCGCGTGGCAGAAGCTTTAATTCCCGGTGGCGCAGATATTTTGGTCATCTAATCAAAGTACTAGAACTCCGCCGCAGTTAACTCTTTTCAAACGGCGGAAATCTCGCCAACACTATTGAGCGTACGAAGTTTCACCAGTGGCCAGCAGTCGTATCTCGAATCGCTAGTGCTACGCTGCGCACGCTGAACGCACATCAAGAAACTAAAGCGACTGCGATAAGAATCGCTTTAATGTTTAATGTTTAATTCTATGAAGACACTCGCGTCCTGACACTGACTAGTTGCGAGGGCTTCATGACACATTCACTAATCTATGCGCATCCATCTGATGACGCAGCTGAGCATTCTTATTGCCTTCATTTTCCCCTTAAATTATTGCGACCACGAGGAAAAATCCCGGAACTCTAAACGGCTGCGCCGCTGCAATTCCCCTAGAGATTAAGAGCTATGAACATGAGCAGCTGACGAGAATCGATTGAGCTCGAACGAGCTTTGCCACTGAATTAGGACGCCTATGAAATAACCCCGATGAGCTGAGGATTATGAACAGCATTATGTATAACTATGTAGGGCAGTGATTATAGTTACTTATTACCTGGCTACTGTATTAAGGTACGTGCCTGACCGCAGTCATTCGTTTCTTGGAGCTACAGAAGGTCAAGGCCGGTAGGCGGGTCTAGCGCTGAGCGAGAGCTGCTGTGAGCCTGTTAGCGAGTCAGCAGGAAGTCTCCCCAGTGCATTAGCCGTAGAGTACAGGCTATTGGTGTTCTTTTATTGATGCGGAGTCGCTTCTAACGCTGCGTGCAGAAATATTGATTTCTGTGTTTCTATCGTTAGCGCATTGCTGGCTTCAGGTCGTAGCACGTTGCCGCTACCCGTACAAGTGAGGGGGTTTCGCGGTCTTTAGCACAGCCGCCTTTGCAAGCGCTCGGACGGCGTCTCCGTCCGGGCGCGCTAGCATCCGCGCGCGCCGGCGCTCAAGCGCCACCGCCCAAGCTGCCCGAGATCCGGCTGAGGATGCGCGCACGAAGGCTCCGCGGCGCCTCCGCTGATCGCGTTGGCTGGCCGCGAAGTCTGCCGCACTCGCTCGCTCGAAGCGCTCGCGAGAGAGTGCGGCAGACCGGTCGACCAGGTCGAGCTTTCCGTCAGCCGGTCGTACGAACCGGCGGCGGCGGCGGCGGGGGCGGCGGAGCAGTGCCCTACGTAACGTCCGTCGGAAGAGGAAAGCGAAGGCGAAGGCGAAGCGAAGCGTGGGCGGCTTGAGGCGGCGAGATGTAGTCGACGAGAGCTCGCGAGATCGCTGCTTTTCGCCGGATGCGCGCGTTCGTCGGGCGATCGGCTGACATCGCTTTCGCGGCTCAGCGGACGAGCGATTCGACGGACGCGGCGACCGACGCGGCGGCCGCCGCCGCCGCAGCGGCAGTCGGAGCGCAGTGCTTCCGGGTGGCGCGCCGACGAGCCTACTCCGTCAGCGAGAGCGCGCGCGTTTAGAAAGGCGTTTCACAGCAGCGTCGACTGTTGCCGACGCGCGAGACAAAGCCGCCCGCAGACAAAGCCGCCGTGTGCATTCGTCGTAGCCGGCGAGCGAGCGAGCGAGCGAGCGAGCGCACTGAGCACGCGCGCCGGATGACGCGCTCGAATTCCGGAGGGTCGCCGAGGTGGCCTGCGAAGCGGCGGCAGCGGCAGCGGCCTCTGGCGGCGTTCGCAAGAGCAGCGAGCGGCCGCGAGAGGCCAACCGCTCGCTGCGGCTCCGTCCGTCGCTTCCAGCGAGCCTTATGGCGCCCGCTGCGCATCGCGATTGAATTGGGCGAATGAGATCGCTCGAGATCGCCCTAGACAAAGCCAACCGAGTATCGAAGCGTTGACTCTATCTCAAAGAAGCGACCTCTCTAAGTCGTTTCGCGGACGGAACAGAAAGCAAAGAGCGGCATCCGACGTCTTACGCGTGGCACACGCCGCGGCGCGCGCTCGCGTGCTCCGCGGCGCGTGACGGCAGATCTCCGATGCGCCGGCCGATACTGATGCACAGCTAGTGGCGGTTGGCAGCCCTGCCAGTGCTCGCCGGAAGTGCGACCGCCGGCGCCCCGGCCGCTCGCTCTCTGCGCGCGCACGAGTCTTGCTTCTTGGAGTCGAGACCGAGGCGGCCCCTCCAGGCAGCAGACGAAGCGGCGGAGCGCCGCTGGCGCCGCCGGGCAGCGTGCCAACGAACCGTAGCGAATCGCGATCGAGAGAGAGCCGAGTTCAAAAAAGGCGTTTTCTCGCCTCGGCGACGGCTACCGAAGCGGAGACGTGCGAGAAAGCTCCCGCTGCAGACAAAGCGTGTGTTCGCCGTAGCTGTAGCTACCGCCAAGACAGGCTTATGCTAGAAAGCGGCTCCATGAGGCCTGAAATAATAATCAGCCCCGTGCGCGGACGTAGCGTTTCCCGCGCGGTTGCTGCTATTGCGCGGCAGGCGTTCCCACAACAATCTCGACGCGCTAATTAAGCGTTAGCGTAGAGACGCAAGGTATGGTCCGCTAACAAAGCCGTCGCGCTTTGAGCGGCTCGAGCGAAAAGACCGGTTGCCCGGCGACCGATTACCGCGCGAGCAAGAACAGCAAGCTCTCTGCGCTCCGCCGACCTCTCTCACCAAGGGTGTCGTGTATCGGCGCGCCCAGCGATTGGTCTCGAACTCGCCGGAAGGAGAGGTTTTCACTCTCTGCCCTTTTTAATCGAGCCTTCACCGACGCCCAGCGCAGAGCTGCGACGCGACCGACTCAGACTCGGAGCAGCGAGCGGGTGCTGTGCAGCCGTGCCTCCGTGCGTGCGCCTCCGTGTGCACCTCTCGTGTCCGTGTCCTGTCGGACCAGCGCGCCAGCACGCGCACATCGCTGCCAGCCACTGCTGCCACCGCAGCACACCCGAGCAACGGTCTTACGGCTTCCGGTCTTCGGCTTCCGTCGTCGTCGCGATGGCGTCGTGGCTCATCCGGATCGTAGCGATCGTCGCGGCGCTGACGCAGCTGGTTCTGCCGGCCGCACAAGGTACGCCGGCCACGCCCCGGTCCAGATCCGACCCGCCTTTTCGGCGCTCGCTCCGGGAACCATGGCGGCTGCCGCGGCACCGCGCTCGCTCTGCCATCTGCGAGCCGGCGCGCGTTGCCGCTGCAAGATGCAAACCAGCTCGTCCGATCGCAGAAGTAATCGACTGCGCATGCGTGCTCGAGCGAAGAGCGACACCTCAGCGGCCCAGTCTTTCGAGGTTTCTCTCAAACTGAAGCCGGCGGCGGTGGCGGCGGCGGCGGCGGCGGCGGCGGCGGCGGCGGCGGCGGCGGCGGCGGCGGCGGCTGAGGCAGCTCGCCCGAGAGGAGGCGGCGGCGGCCACCGCCGCCGTGGTCGTAGCGCCGAGCAGAGCGGCGCCTGCCGCGCTCCGGCCACGCTCAGCTCAAGCGGCGAGAGCGGCTACGCGAGCGTCGAGCGGCGTCGAGCGAGTCGTCAATCGACTGAGTCGCAGCCTCGTTCGCTCTCACCGATCCGCGCGGTCAGCGCGCGCGTGATCGCTCGCTCGAGCGAGCTCGATCGCTCGCTCTAGATCGCCTCTAGATTGCTCAGTCTCGGTCGCTCGCTCGTTCGCGCGCTGGCCGCTCGCCCAGTCTAGATCCGTGGGTCGAACAACTGCAGCGTGGCTTGCAGACGAGAGCGTCCTCGTGCGTCTCTTTTGCGGCGGAGGCAAGCACCGCAAACGAAGGCGAAAAATCTATGGCCGACCGTTGCTATGCGTCCAGCTCGCCTTCCGCTCGCAAGGCGGCGGCGTCAGATCTCGATTCAAGCCTGCGCCCGCCATTTGCTTTTCGAACCTTATTTCGCTTCCGTTTCCTTTATTTCTTTCGCTTCCGCAGCTTCTTCTGCAATGACGCCTGCAGGTCCTCCTCCTCCTCCTCCGTGCGCATACGCGAGGTCTCTCGCAGTGTCTCGTTGCTTCATTTGGCGCTGCTGCCGAAGGAGGCGATCCAGGGGCAGATTTCGACGCTCAATTTTTCGCGCCTAGCTACCGTCCGAAGATAGCACTGTGAATGTAGCGGAAAACATCGATTTTAGCGCACGAACGAGCCAGCAGCGGCCTGCGCGAGCTCACGCGACAGACGGATTCCGTCGGTGGCCGAACTCGCCAGCTGCAGCGGGCGTCGACGGAGCTGGCGTTGGCGGCTGCGCGCGAGCGCTTGCCCGCGCGCCGGGCCAGGGAGCGAAGCGCCCGCGCTCGTCTAGCCGCGCGCCGCTCCGGCGAGGCGACCAGCGGCGACGCTTGCCGGGCAGGTGGCAGTGCTGCGACTTGATCGTTCAGAGATGGCGCCCGACGCCGGGGGGGCCTCCTGCTCATCCGACTCGATGACGCAGAGACGTCTGTGCGCGCCGCACGCGCTCTCAGCCGCACCTCGACGCGACGCCGCACATCGCCAAGCGGATGTGCCGCCCGCTCGCCATGCTGGCACGGCCTCGGTTTCGCTCGGTTTTTAGCTGACGGCCTCACGTGTTACTCTTGCGACAGCAAAGTGAGCAGCGGCTGCAATGACCCCTTCGACGTGAACGGTACCAACGTCACGACGAAGAGCTGCCCTGAAGGAACACCGTGCTGGGCCACAGTCATCATGACTCCTGGTACGCCCGGGGAAAGAGAGGCGCTGCTCACGCGAGCGCGCGCGCGTGCGCTCTGTTCTTCCGGCGGCCGACGAAATCTCGCCGAACGCGCGGGCGCGCGCGCGCGCTCGTCGGCAGTCTGCTGCGCATTGTGAAATCATCCGTCGCTGCCCGATTTTAAGGCCAAACTCCGACGTACATGCGCGATTGCGCACACAACGAATCCGTACCGCTCGGCTGTGTGGACTCGACGACCGCCGATATTGTTGCCCTTAACGCGACGAGCGTCGACTGCGTCTGCACGACCGCGCTCTGCAACAGCGCGCCGGTAGCTCTGGCCAGCGCGACGACCGAGGCTGCCTCCTCCTTCTCCTCCTCGACGACGACGGCGACGATGGCCGCGACGTGGACGCCGACGGCGGAGGCGACGACCGCGGCACCTGCTCAGACGACGACCGCGCCGGCTGATGCAATGATTACGACGACGGCTGCTGCCCCACTTGATCAGACGACGACGGCAGCAGCGGCCGGAGGAGGCATTTCAACGGAACCGCCGGCTCAGACGACGGCAGCACCTGCTCAGACGACGGCAGCACCTGCTCAGACGACGGAAGCACCTGCTCAGACGACGGCAGCACCTGCTCAGACGACGGCAGCACCTGCTCAGACGACGGCAGCACCTGCTCAGACGACGGCAGCACCTGCTCAGACGACGGCAGCACCTGCTCAGACGACGGCAGCACCTGCTCAGACGACGGCAGCACCTGCGCAGTCGACGGCAGCACCTGCTCAGACGACGGCAGCACCTGCTCAGACGACGGCAGCACCTGCTCAGACGACGGCAGCACCTGCTCAGACGACGGCAGCACCTGCTCAGACGACGGCAGCACCTGCACAGACGACGGCAGCACCTGCTCAGACGACGGCAGCACCTGCTCAGACGACGGCCGCACCTGCTCAGACGACGGCAGCACCTGCTCAGACGACGGCAGCACCTGCTCAGACGACGACAACGCAAGCAGCAGGAGTTACGACGACGGCCGCACCTGCGCAGACGACGACGAAGACCACGATGGCGACAACGGCTGCAGGAGTTACGACGGCGGCAGCGGCTGCCACGACCGGGCAGACGACGGTGGCTGCTGTCCCTGCGACGACGACGCTGACCTCTGCAGGAATGACGACGACGACGGCGGCGCTGGCCGCATCGGGACAGACGACAAGCCCTGCGGCTACGACCACCACAAGGAACGCGGCGACGCGATCGCTCCTTCCGGTGCAGCTGCTACTCCTTCCAGTGGCGCTGGCTGCTGCTCTAGTGCTTGTACGCTAGCTCCAGGCGCTCGTACGCGTGCGTCCACTCGCCGCGACGCGCTCTTTGGTGATTGGTTTGGTGAGTTGCTCTTAACTTTCTCTTTGTTACGTCATGCAATGAACCTCAGTCTGTGACTCTTCCACAAAGCTACGCCGACTAAGTCGGCGGACGCTCTTGCTCTCGCGCCAGACGGCGCCCAGTGGTTGAGGAGGGAGAGCGTGACCATCAATAAAACTCTTCGCTGTGCGATTACTAAAGAGACCCGTACGTCCGGATCCATCGTTCAACCGATGACGTCCGCAGTGCACTTTCTTTCATTTCTTGAGCAGAATCGCTAGCCAGCGACGTCGGCGGCGGCTTAGGCCAAAGGTTGAAGCGGGTGCGGCTTGAGGCGGCGAGATGTAGTCGACGAGAGCTCGCAAAAGATCGCGAGATCGGTGCTTTTCGCCGGATGCACGCGTTCGTCGGGCAATCGGCTGACATCGCTTGCGCGGCTCAGCGGATAAGATAGTTCGCCGCCGCTGCGGCCGCGTCCGACGGGTCACGATATGTGAGCTCGTCAGATGCCCCCGACCGAGCGCGCACGCACACGAGCGAGCGCTCGGGCTCATTCGTCGTCGCCGACTGTCGACGGACACGGCGACCGACGCGGCCGGCGCCGCCGCAGCGGCAGTCGGAGCACAGTGCTTCCGGGTGGTGCGCCGACGAGCCTACTCAGTCAGCGAGAGCGCGCGCGTTTAGAAAGGCGTTTCACTGCAACGTCGACTGTTGCCGACGCGCGAGACAAAGCCGCCCGCAGACAAAGGCGCCGCGTGCATTCGTCGTAGCCGGCGAGCGAGCGAGCGAGCGCACTGAGCACGCGCGCCGGATGACGCGCTCGCATTCCGAAGGGTCGCCGAGGTGGCCTGCGAAGCGGCGGCAGCGGCCTCTGGCGGCGTTCGCGAGAGCAGCGAGCGGCCGCGAGAGGCCAACCGCTCGCTGCGGCTCCGTCCGTCGCTTCAGGCGAGCCTTATGGCGCCCGCTGCGCATCGTGATTGGATTGGGTGAACGAGATCACTCGAGATCGCTCGAGATTGGGCCGACGAGTATCGAAGCGACGCCTCTATCTCAAAGAAGCGACCTCTCTCAGTCGTTTCGCGGACGGAACAGAAAGCAAAGAGCGGCATCCGACGTCACACGCGTGGCACGCGCCGCGGCGCGCGCTCGCGTGCTCCGCGGCGCGTGACGGCAGATCTCCGATGCGCCGGCCGATACTGATGCACAGCTAGTGGCGGTGGGCAGCCCTGCCAGTGCTCGCCGGAAGTGCGACCGCCGGCGCCCCGGCCGCTCGCTCTCTGCGCGCGCACGAGTCTTGCTTCTTGGAGTCGAGACCGAGGCGGCCCCTCCAGGCAGCAGACGAAGCGGCGGAGCGCCGCTGGCGCCGCCGGGCAGCGTGCCAACGAACCGTAGCGAATCGCGATCGAGAGAGAGCCGAGTTCAAAAAAGGCGTTTTCTTGCCTCGGCGACGGCTACCGAAGCGGAGACGTGCGAGAAAGCTCCCGCTGCAGACAAAGCGTGTGTTCGCCGTAGCTGTAGCTACCGCCAAGACAGGCTTATGCTAGAAAGCAGCTTGATGAGGCCTGAAATAATAATCAGCCCCGTGCGCGGACGTAACGTTTCGCGCGCGGTCGCTGCTATTGAGCGGCAGGCGTTCCCACAACAATCTCGACGCGCTAATTAAGCGTTAGCGTAGAGACGCAAGGTATCGTCCGCTAACAAAGCCGTCGCGCTTTGAGCGGCTCGAGCGAAAAGATCGGTTGCCCGGCGACCGATTAGCGCGCGAGCAAGAACAGCGAGCGCTCTGCGCTCCGCCGACCTCTCTCACCAATGGTGTCGCGTATCGGCGCGCCCAGCGATTGGTCTCGAACTCGCCGGAAGGAGAGGTTTTCACTCTCTGCCCTTTTTAATCGAGCCTTCACCGACGCCCAGCGCAGAGCTGCGACGCGACCGACTCAGACTCGGAGCAGCGAGCGGGTGCTGTGCAGCCGTGCCTCCGTGCGTGCGCCTCCGTGTGCACCTCTCGTGTCCGTGTCCTGTCGGACGAGCGCGCCAGCACGCGCACGTCGCTGCCAGCCACTGCTGCCACCGCAGCACACCCGAGCAACGGTCTTACGGCTTCCGGTCTCACGGCTTACATCGTCGTCGCGATGGCGTCGTGGCTCATCCGGATCGTAGCGATCGTCGCGGCGCTGACGCAGCTGGTTCTGCCGGCCGCACAAGGTACGCCGGCCACGCCCCGGTCCAGATCCGGCCCGCTTTTTCGGCGCTCGCTCCGGGAACCATGGCGGCTGCCGCGGCACCGCGCTCGCTCTGCCATCTGCGATCTGCGAGCCGGCGCGCGTTGCCGCTGCAAGATGCAAACCAGCTCCTCCGATCGCGACGGTCGCAAAAGTAATCGACTGCGCATGCGCGCTCGAGCGAAGAGCGACACCTCAGCGGCCGAAGTCTTTCGAGGATCTCTCAAACTGAAGGCGGCGGCGGCGGCGGCGGCGGCGGCGGCGGCGGCGGCGGCGGCGGCGGCGGCGGCGGCGGCGGCGGCGGCGGCGGCGGCGGCGGCGGGCGGCGGCGGCGGCGGCGGCGGCGGCGGCGGCGGCGGCGGCGGCGGCGGCGGCGGCGGCGGCGGCGGCGGCGGCGGCGGCGGCGGCGGCGGCGGCGGCGGCGGCGGCGGCGGCGGCGGCGGCGGCGGCGGCGGCGGCGGCTGAGGCGGCTCGCCCGAGCGGCGGCGGCGGCGGCCGCCGCCGCCGTGGTCGGAGCGCCGAGCAGAGCGGCGCCTGCTGCGCTCTGGCCACGCTCAGCTCGAGCGGCGAGAGCGGCTACGCGAGCGTCGAGCGGCGTCGAGCGCATCGACTGAGTCGCAGCCTCGTTCGCTCTTACCGATCCGCGTGGTCAGTTCGCGCGTGATCGCTCGCTCGAGCTCGATCGATCGCTCGCTCTAGATCGCCTCTAAATTGCTCAGTCTAGGTCGCTCGCCCGCTCGCTCGCGCGCTCGCTCGCGCAATGGCCGCTCGCCCAGTTTAGATCCGTGGGTAGAACAACTGCAGCGTGGCTCGCAGACGAGCGCGTCCTCGTGCGTCTCTTTTGCGGCGCCTTCTCGCCAGCTCGCCTTCCGCTCGCAAGGCGGCGGCGTCAGATCTCGATTCAAGCCTGCGCCCGCCATTTGCTTTTCGAACCTTATTTCGCTTCCGTTTCCTTTATTTCTTTCGCTTCCGCAGCTTCTTCTGCAATGACGCCTGCAGGTCCTCCTCCTCCTCCTCCGTGCGCATACGCGAGGTCTCTCGCAGTGTCTCGTTGCTTCATTTGGCGCTGCTGCCGAAGGAGGCGATCCAGGGGCAGATTTCGACGCTCAATTTTTCGCGCCTAGCTACCGTCCGAAGATAGCACTGTGAATGTAGCGGAAAACATCGATTTTAGCGCACGAACGAGCCAGCGGCGGCCTGCGCGAGCTCACGCGACAGACGGATTCCGTCGGTGGCCGAACTCGCCAGCTGCAGCGGGCGTCGACGGAGCGGGCGTTGGCGGCTGCGCGCGAGCGCTTGAGCGAGCGAGCGGCCAGGGAGCGACCAGCGGCGACGCTTGCCGGGCAGGTGGCAGTGCTGCGACTTGATCGTTCAGAGATGTCGCCCGACGCCGGGGGGGGCCTCCTGCTCCTCCGACTCGGACGACGCAGCGACGTCTTCGCGCGCGCGCCGCACGCACTCTCAGCCGCGCCTCGACGCACCGCCGCCGTACAAGCTCGCCGCCGCCGTACAAGCCACCAAGCTGGAGTGCTGCCCGCTCGCCATGCTGGCACGGCATCGGTTTAACTCGATTTTCAGCGGACGACGCCCTCACGTGCTACTCTTGCGACAGCAGCGTGGGCAGCGGCTGCGACGACCCCTTCGACGCGAACGGTACCAACGTCACGACGAGCAGCTGCCCTGTGGGAAGACCGTGCTGGGCCACAGTCATCATGACTACAGGTAAGCCCGGGGAAAGAGAGGCGCTGCTCACGCGAGCGCGCGAGCGTGCGCTCTCTTCTTCCGGCGGCCGACGAAATCTCGCCGAACGCGCGGGCGCGCGCGCGCTCGTCGGCCGTCTGCTGCGCCTTGTGAAATCATCCGTCGCTGCCCGATTTTAAGGCCAAACTCCGACGTACATGCGCGATTGCGCACACAACGAATCCGTACCGCTCGGCTGTGTGGACTCGACGACCGCCGATATTGTCGCCCTTAACGCGACGAGCGTCGACTGCGCCTGCACGACCGCGCTCTGCAACAGCGCGCCCGTAGCTCTGGCCAGCGCGACGACCGAGGCTGCCTCCTCCTTCTCCTCCTCGACGACGACGGCGACGATGGCCGCGACGTGGACGCCGACGGCGGAGGCGACGACCGCGGCACCTGCTCAGACGACGACCGCGCCGGCTGATGCAACGATTACGACGACGGCTGCTGCCCCACCTGATCAGACGACGACGGCAGCACCTGCTCAGACGACGCAGTCCGGTACGCCGCAGCGGCTCCTTCCGGCCGCAGCCGCAGCCGCCGCTGCTGCTGCTGCTGCCGCTGCTTCTGCCGCTGCTTCTGCCGCTGCTTCTGCCGCTGCTGCTGCCGCTGCTGCTGCGCTGCTGCTGCCGCTGCTGCCGCTGCCGCTGCTGCCGCCGCCGCTGTTGCCGCCGCCGGTTTTCCTTCTGGGGCCGCCGGCAACCCAGCTCTTACGATCGTCACCCGCCAATGGCCGCCGGTGGCGCACTGCCGCGTTACTATTCGTGGAGCGAAGCTTCCAACGGAAAAAGCAGCAGCGGCGGCAGCGGCAGCGCTTCACTCTGCTCGGCTTTACTAAGATTCGCCCTCCGCAGAGCAGAGAGTTCGCCGAGCGCAGAATGCCTGCGCTCGGAAGACAGCGCTCCGAGAGCTTACGACGCGCTGTCGGCGCGCCGTCCCTCCCTCTCTCTCTCTCTCTCTCCTCCTGTGGCTGTCGTGGTCGTCGAGTCGTTTCCGGTATTTCTTTCGCTCCCGCAGCTTCTTCTGGAATGACGCCCGCAGGTGCTTCTCCGTGCGCATGCGCGAGCTCTCGCAGTGCCGGAGGAGGCGATCCAGGAGCAGATTTCGACGCTCAATTTTTCGCGCCTAGCTACCGTCCGGAGATAGCATTGCGAATATAGCGGAAAACATCGACTTTAGCGCACGAACGAGCCAGCGGCGGCCGGCGCGTGCTCACGCGACAGACGGATTCCGTCGGTGGCCGAACTCGCCAGCTGCAGCGGGCGTCGACGGAGCTGGCGTTGGCGGCTGCGCGCGAGCGCTTGCCCGCGCGCCGGGCCAGGGAGCGAAGCGCCCGCGCTCGTCTAGCCGCGCGCCGCTCCGGCGAGGCGACCAGCGGCGACGCTTGCCGGGCAGGTGGCAGTGCTGCGACTTGATCGTTCAGAGATGGCGCCCGACGCCGCGAGGGAGGGCCTCCTGCTCCTCCGACTCGGACGACCCAGCGACGTCTGCGCGCGCGCTCTCTCAGCCGCGCCTCGACGCGCCGCCGCCGCACATCGCCGAGCCGATGTGCCGCCCGCTCGCCATGCTGGCACGCCAGCCTCGGTTTCGCTCGGTTTTCAGCGGGCGTTGGCCTTTCGTGCTACTCGTGCAGCAACCAGGCTGGCGGCTGCAACGACCCGTTCGACCCGAATGGTTCCAGCGTCACGACGACGAGCTGCCCTGCCGGAATGCCGTGCGAGGCCAAAGTCGTCGCGAATCCGCCGTCCATGAGTACGGAGCCGCGGGGATAGCGAGACGCCGCGGCGCGCTCTCCCTTCTTCCGGCGGCCTCATCGGCGAAATCTCGCCGAACGCGTGCGCACGGGCGCGCTCGTCGGCCGCGGCCGCGTCTGCTGCGCCTTGTGAAATCATCCACCGCTGACCGATTTTAAGGCTCCACTAAGACGTACACGCGCCGTTGCGCAAGCAACGCGTCCGTACCACTCGGCTGTGCGGACTCGACGACCGCCGCATTAGCTGCCTCCAAATGGACGAGCGTCACGTGCTACTGCACGACCGCATTCTGCAACAGCGCGCTCGTAGCTCTGGCCAGCGCGACGACCGAGGCTGCCTCCTCCTTCTCCTTGACGACGGCGACGATGCCGGCGCAGACGACGGCAGCGCCTGCTCAGACGACGGCAGCACCTGCTCAGACGACGGCAGCACCTGTGCAGACAACGGTAGCACCTGCTCAGACGACGGCAGCACCTGCTCAGACGACGGCAGCACCTGCTCAGACGACGGCAGCGCCGGCGCAGACGACGGCAGCACCTGCTCAGACGACGGCAGCACCTGCTCAGACGACGGCAGCACCTGCTCAGACGACGGCAGCACCTGCTCAGACGACGGCAGCACCTGCTCAGACGACGGCAGCACCTGCTCAGACGACGGCAGCACCTGCTCAGACGACGGCAGCACCTGCTCAGACGACGGCAGCACCTGCTCAGACGACGGCAGCACCTGCTCAGACGACGGCAGCACCTGCTCAGACGACGGCAGCACCTGCTCAGACGACGGCAGCACCTGCTCAGACGACGACAACGCAAGCAGCAGGAGTTACGACGACGGCCGCACCTGCGCAGACGACGACGAAGACGACGATGACGACAACGGCTGCAGGAGCTACGACGGCGGCAGCGGCTGCCACGACCGGGCAGACGACGGTGGCTGCTGTCCCTGCGACGACGACGCTGACCTCTGCAGGAATGACGACGACGACGGCGGCGCTGGCCGCATCGGGACAGACGACAAGCCCTGCGGCTACGACCACCACAAGGAACGCGGCGACGCGATCGCTCCTTCCGGTGCAGCTGCTACTCCTTCCAGTGGCGCTGGCTGCTGCTCTAGTGCTTGTACGCTAGCTCCAGGCGCTCGTACGCGTGCGTCCACTCGCCGCGACGCGCTCTTTGGTGATTGGTTTGGTGAGTTGCTCTTAACTTTCTCTTTGTTACGTCATGCAATGAACCTCAGTCTGTGACTCTTCCACAAAGCTACGCCGACTAAGACGGCGGACGCTCTTGCTCTCGCGCCAGACGGCGCCCAGTGGTTGAGGAGGGAGAGCGTGACCATCAATAAAACTCTTCGCTGTGCGATTACTAAAGAGACCCGTACGTCCGGATCCATCGTTCAACCGATGACGCCCGCACTGCACTTTCTTTCATTTCTTGAGCAGAATCGCTAGCCAGCGACGTCGGCGGCGGCGGAGGTAGCGGCGGAGGTGGCAGCGGAGGCGGAAGCAGAGGTCCGTCGAGGCGGGTGCGAGGCTGAAGCTGCGGCGCTTAGTGTAAGCGTGGATTTGGCCTTTCCCCTCCCCCTTTTTCCTTTTATTTTTCTTCGCGGACTCCATGGATTCAGATGCGGCAGCTCGCGGACGCTCTCACTAGCGTGTGTGCGTCTCTAAGGCCCTCGGCCCGGTCGACGGAAGCCAACGCGTCGCGGCGCACGCTCGCGGCGCAGCTAAAACGTGGACTTGTTCACGGCGTCTCTCCGACGGAGCGAGAGTCGCACTCGCGCGTCGCAGCGTCCTAGGCTGATACATCCATGCTAATCACTACCTCCACAGCCTATCCTGACTCAGCTATGGTTCACTTTAATCTTTTTGCTGCGTGCGATGAAGTCTGCTAGCTTTCGAATGCGTACTGAAAGCAGCTTAGGCTGTTTGAGGGCTATGCAAAGCTCTCCTGGGTAGCAATTCCATAGTCTATAGAATACGACGTCAGCTGTGTGAAGGTCAGCGTTACTCTGGACCAGCCTCAGTGAGCTGCAGTGTCACTATGGCTACTGTGCGCATTTGAGAGTTGATGTCGAATAGAATTACTACGTGCTCATCATTGGTCTAAAAATAGAGACGATAACGGAAACTTAACTTGAAGCTTGAACTCCTGCCAGGTTCCTCCAGCTGTGACAGTTCAAGTGCCCACCACAGAAAACAGAAACTCGAAACAGAAGCGAGCAAGTCCTGCAATGTACTACAGGGTTTCATGAAGAAGGCAAAGCTTAAGGACTGCGAAGGCATGTGGAGACACCACCAGAACAATGTTGACGATGTTGACACTGGAAGAATGAGGAGGCGCAGTTTGATGCAGACGAAGAAAGCAAGAAGGACGGAGAAAATGACGAGAGCGAGGGAAGGGAAGGAGAAGAAAAGGGAAGGTAAGGGAAGGGAAGGAAAGAAAAGGAAGGTAAGGGAAGGGAAGGAAAGAAAAGGGAAGGTAAGGGAAGGGAAAAAAAGGAAAGCCAAGGGAAGGAAGGAAAAGAAAAGGGAAGGTAAGGGAAGGGAAGGAAAGAAAAGGGAAGGTAAGGGAAGGGAAGGAAAGAAAAGGGAAGGTAAGGGAAGGGAAGGAAAGAAAAGGGAAGGTAAGGGAAGGGAAGAGGATGAATAGAGAGCGAAGTCTGAAAGCGAGGCAGGAAAAGCGAGCGCTCTGCTTAGTGAAAGCTTCGTGAAAAACAATGCTTCGCTGTGTGGTTACGAATGCCATCACCATTTAGACCACGGGGGTTGCAAGCACTAACCAAAAGGGAAGAAGGTACGGAATCTACTGCCATCTCCCCAAGTGCTGACCCTGAATGATATTGGATACCCGAGGTTTGACCGAACCTCTGTTTTAGCGTCATGCCGCAGCAGCTTTGAACTTAACTTGCACCACGAGGATCAAGCTTGATTGAGTGCAAGGAAGGGTCGTTTGGTGTAAAAGGTTGTCGAGCCATAAGGACAGTTCAGTTCAAGAGGTATCTAATTCGCTTGCTAATGGGCATGCATTTAGCAATGCCTGGCTGGTGTCTACTTTCTCTCAAAACAGTCGGCATATTACTTCTGTTATTTGCTCTTCCCACGTAGACCCAGAACTTTTGATCATTACTTGAATTGGCAAACAAGTTTAGCCAGCTAAAGGAATTTGAAAAATTGCCCATGAAAACAGCCCTTCTCACCGCCTTTTTCGTTCAAACAATTTTAAATGATAAAAACAGCCCTTCTCACCGTCTTTTCCGTTCAAACTAATTTAAATGATAAAAACAGCCCTTCTCACCGTCTTTTCCGTTCAAACTAATTTAAACGATAAAAATAGCCCTTCTTACCGTCTTTTCCGTTCAAACAATTTTAAATGATAAAAACAGCCCTTCTCACCGTCTTTTCCGTTCAAACTAATTTAAATGATAAAAACAGCCCTTCTCACCGTCTTTTCCGTTCAAACTAATTTAAACGATAAAAATAGCCCTTCTTACCGTCTTTTCCGTTCAAACAATTTTAAATGATAAAAACAGCCCTTCTCACCGTCTTTTCCGTTCAAACTAATTTAAATGATAAAAACAGCCCTTCTCACCGTCTTTTCCGTTCAAACTAATTTAAACGATAAAAATAGCCCTTCTTACCGTCTTTTCCGTTCAAACAATTTTAAATGATAAAAACAGCCCTTCTCACCGTCTTTTCCGTTCAAACTAATTTAAATGATAAAAACAGCCCTTCTCACCGTATTTTCCGTTCAAACTAATTTAAACGATAAAAATAGCCCTTCTTACCGTCTTTTCCGTTCAAACTAATTTAAATGATAAAAACAGCCCTTCTCACCGTCTTTTCCGTTCAAACTAATTTAAATAATAAAAACAGCCCTTCTCACCGTATTTTCCATACAAACTAATTTAAATGATAACAACAGCCCTTCTCACCGTCAGACCATCCCAACACGGAAAGAAGCAAGCAGGAGAAACCTCCAGACGTAAGTAAAGTTGAAACTGCTGTTGAAGAGCAAATTGTGTCGGAAAAACAGCGATGGTACTAAATCCTATAGAGATTTCTCAGCTACGTTGATTTCGTAGGTTTTTGAAAACCTGGCTTTGCATGGTCACCAGAAAAGTCTTGGCCTAGATGGCGAGAAAAACATTGGAACTGTCGTGGGACCTTATTAATCTTCCAGCTCAGTACAATCCCCTGCTGCAGTCACAGTTGTACGACACCAGAAAGATTCCAAAGTCAGTCCCTCATCTGACTCCTCAAATCTAAGATGAGTTCCTCATTATATTTGCATTCACTGTAAATGACAAGCTACTCGGTGGCATATGGCGAAAGAGGCAATGTGAAACTCTGTTTGACCAAACTCTTGATTTTATAACACTGCGACCCTGGGTTTGACTCATCTCTTGATTTTACCTCACCGCCATTGGTCATTAGATATGTTGATGTTGTTTTTGCCGACAAACCAGTCATCTTTAAAGAGTCTTTAATAGAATTTCTTTAAATCTGAGCCAAACGTGCCGCTGCAGCAATTGAAGGTCTCTCATCGTCAGACAATCTCGAATCTCACAAAGTCTCTTTGCAATATTTCAGGTCACAGCGCTGCGATAACGCAGCTGTCATGTCGGGCCACCTGTTAAATGTCTAAAGGATGAATACTGTCTAGAATTGAAAAGACAATTTGTTTTAAACTGCCACAGCTGGAGGAACCTGGCAGGAGTTCAAGCTTCAAGTGAAGTTTCCGTTATCGCCTCTATTTTTAGACCAATAATGAGCACGTAGTAATTCTATTCGACATCAACTCTGAGTTGCGAAGAACTGGAGAAAGTCGAAGCCATCACTGTCAAACGTGACTCTGCCACGAGGTGGAGTGCAAGAGTGAAGGCTGTGGAAAGTTATCAATGGTGGACCGAACAGCATTGCAAGTCTTTCGGAGCAATTGCCTGAGGACACGAGTGTAGCATTTGAAACGGAAACTGAAGCGGGCGTTCTCATACATCGCTTTATAAGCTTTGACTCTTCGGCTCAGCTGCCATTTTGATACAGAATCTTAAGAATAATTGACAGTGGTCAGAAAAGACTGCAGGATTAAAAGATAAACGCCTAAGAAGGTTTTTCTTGTGACCTTCACTCTCGGTTGAGATTAAGTAACCCAGACTTCAAGAAGTCCGGTACCGCGAATCACGACCGGATGCCAAAAAAGGCACGTGAATTGTGGGAAGTTGCAATTGAACGAAGAATCCATCGAAGGACGCAGATGATTTGATAACTCTCTCAAGTTGTTGACCTCTCGAAAAACGAAGGGATTTCAAGAATTATGAAGAGCAACACAGACTTTTCGTGACGAGAAATTACCAGCAGATTTTCCCGAATCACATATACACCTGTAACATTTGGTTTTTATTGGAATTTGAGCAGCTTTCAAATAAACTTGACTGAACTTAGCTCCACAAGCAGTGTCTAGATAACGGAGGCGTCTCTGGTTCAGACGTTGATGAAACATGCGTGTAAAACGAAATATTTCACCGTAAAAGGACTCTTGCCACAAGTCACCAATCGGCACGAAAGACCGGAAACTCTTGTTTTGCATTGTCAATTATGGAGAATACGTCTTTTATCATTCTATAATTATTGGGATTACTATCTAGGAAGGCTTCCGAATTCGAGGGTTGCCTTGCAAGTTCCCCCAACACAGCTGTATATGTTGCCAGTTGTAAACTTTCCTTTAGCAAGCTGAACAAATGCTATCGTATCTGAAAGCATGAACGGGGTAGGATCGACTATCTGATTTGGCCTTAATAATTACTGAGATAGGAACACTGGAAAATAGTGACTGCCAAAGTGTAACAGATCGGTTTGTCACGTTTAAAGCCTAAAACAAATTTCATCCCAATTAAAGCTGCGGTAGCTCACCTTGCATCTTTACTACAGCTATTACAATACTATGTAATTTACTATAACAATATATTATAATTAAAATAATTATTTATTTAATAATTATTGTAGTAAAATATTATTGCAGTAAATTAATAATATTAATTTACTACAGCTAATGAAATTTTCTCGACTCGATATGCTTGCTAGCGTGCGTTCTTTGAATATTTCTTCTGTGGTGAAGCTATTTGTAGAAAGGCTTGGCAACGGGAGCGGACTTCATTTATTGCTCAGTCCGCCGAAGCTGACTCACTACGGCACTAACAGATTCTGAATGTCTGTGAGAAATAGAGGTTAGAGGTCGAGGTAAGCAAGCGAGAAAGGAAGATCGAGGAGAAAGTAAATGAGAGCGTAACGATCCGTCGACTTCCGGGCTTGCTTTAATCTGGTCATGCCAACTTTCAACCGTAGACTACCGCCTTTCAATCGCCAAGCTCCGCACCGAAGGACCAACGTAACGCAGAAAAATTGTGATAGGGCTGCCTTTCTAGCTAGCACGAGCGACCGATATGCATTTTGCGCCCCCCAAAAAGTGACAGTCGACACGCCGCTTATCGCGTACGCGTTGCCGTTATCATCATAACAAAATTGCTGACGGCTAAGGTGTGAATGTGCAAGAGGAAAGAGGAAAGTTTTAATAGCTACGAAAAATTGAAGAATTGCAGACGCCGCTACTATCACGACGTCCAAGCTGCTTTTCGTCAGCAAGTCACCGACGATGACGTCACCGACGGCAGCGCCGCGGTGATTTGCACAAAACGCTCAGGAGAATGCATGCGGCAATGAATGCAAGCGAAAATCCAGCAGAAAAATATTTCTGGCTGCGCGAAATATTATTTTGCGAGCAAATCCAGAGATCCAGCTTTTTCAGGGGCATTTAAAAGCCAACTGATCGAACAATAACGAGAGCTATCCACTGGCAGGCGCGATGCGTCCTCGGCGCCCGAGAGAACGCTATCCACCGAGGACACAGCGACGACGTGACGCAGCTCGATCGCGAGGCCCGGCGGCGACATTGGTGGCTTTCTTGCGCGCTGGATTCCCGTTCGTCGGGGGAAACCGCCGAAGAAAGAGAGAAAAGGCTTATCAAAGAAATTCGACGGCGTCTCCGTCAGCGTCCGGACATGCGTTCGTGCGTGACGTCACGTCGGCAGATGGTTGCGGCTGGCCCCGAAGCTGAGTTGGGATTTTGAGCGCAGCGTGCGGCGAATGTCGCGCGAGACGTTCGCGAAGGCGAAGGGTGGCGGCAAGGCCCAAAAGCAACAAAACGCAAGAGCCGCATCGTCACGTTGATTCCGAAAGCTCAGTTAGCGGAAGAAAGACAGGCTAATGTCGCGGTGTTGACGATCGGGGACGTACGCGTACAGGCGGCATCCACGGTCACCGAGCCTGCTTTTGCGGGGGGGCGGGGCGGTGCATGGGGTGCGTTTCAACTCACTGCTCCCTCACCCGCCGTCAGACTCGGCCACCGTGTCGTGGCTTAAAGGTGCACCATTTTAATGGGAACGGAGAAGACTGCAAAAATCCCAATAGGCGATAACTAGAACGGGGGTCATTCGGCGCGCCGTCGAGGCCAGATAATGTCAAGGCCGCGACGCGGTAAAAGAATGGCATCTTATAGAAGCGCCGCACGACGTGAGCTCCTTACAACTGAGGCTATGGCCCACACGCTTGCTTGGGTTGCAGCAAATGCCATGTTCATGTAAATTCCTGTGCGGGAATGCTTGCTTGGCATGACGCACACTTTTTGGCCCTGATTATTTTGCGGTTAGCTGTGAAGCGCCTTCGCTAGAGAGATTGAGCTTTCTCTCTCCGTGTGTCTGTCTCTGTCTCTGTCTCTCTCTCTATAGTGTGTGTGTGTGGCGTATCACCGTCAGTAACTCCACAAAGTCATAAAGACCATGTGGGTGTTACACAGGAGAGTTTTGTATAGCGCACTCGCAGCCTAAGCGTCTTTTGGTACTCATTCGGTAGCCAACAGACTTCGTCTCACGCAACAAAGAGAAAGTGGGAAGCATAGCAGAGTCAGGAGAGCAGTTGAGGTAGTGAGTAGCATAGAAGTAGCAGTTCAGGGCCGCTGAAAAAGATGTGCCATAGTCGGCAGTTGCAGAGTAGTTGTCGTTGCGTAAGAATTGTGGAAACGAGTTCCTCAGTCTAGGACCTGCAGAGCTAAAGCTTCTGTCGCCAACTGTCTTTAAGCGGAGTAATGGGACAGCTAATTTATTGTCCACACAGGACCTCAGGGCACGAACAGGCTGAAACCGATGCAGCAGTTCAGCTAGGTACGAATTAGCCAAGCCGTGGCGGGCCTTGTGGGTCAGCGTAAGAACTTTGCTCTGTATCCTTTGCTCAACCGGCAACCATCCTAGCTCTTTCAGCAGAGGTGACACGTGCTCAAACCGCTGGGACTTGAAGACCAGCCTTGCAGCCATATTCATAGTCCGCTGTAGTGGCACAAAGCTTTCTTTGGCAGCCCAGCCAAAAGGGAATTACAATAATCAAGCCAAGACAGAACTAAAGAGCTAGTTAAATTTTTTACAAGCCACTGTGGGAGACAGCTTCTAATCTCGGATAGGGATCGGATGTGATGGCTAGCTGTAGAGGCAGTCTTCTGAATGAAGCTTTTGAAATTGAGGCAGCTGTCGATCACGACACCTAGATTACGAGCACGTGGTGAAGGTCGCACAATATCATCACCTATTAGAACAGCAAAGGCTTTTAATCCAGCCACACGCTTAGGGTGTACTATGAGCAGCAGTTCGGTTTTCCTCTCTCTCTCCCTCTCCCTCTCTCTCTCTCTCTCACTTGAGGCTCTATCCAAACGACCTATTTCTATTGCTATTATTTGTATTATCATCATCAACATTATTATTAGTATTATAAGTATTGCTTAGTGCGCTGTGGCTATTGTTACACCGGACATACTGCTGAGCACTAGTCCGCTACTATTCTTTAAAGAAAGTGGGAGGCCACTCAGGGTAAAAGTTTTGAGAAAGCGACAGCGACAGAGACAGACAGGGACCGAGACCGAGACCGAGACCGAGACAGGGACCGAGACCGAGACCGAGACCGAGACCGAGACCGAGACCGAGACCGAGACCGAGACCGAGACCGAGACCGAGACCGAGACCGAGACCGAGACCGAGACCGAGACCGAGACCGAGACCGAGACCGAGACCGAGACCGAGACCGAGACCGATACAGAGAGACAAAGAGATAGAGAGATAAAGAGGAGAGAGAGAGAGAGAGAGAGAGAGAGAGAGAGAGAGAGAGAGAGAGAGAGAGAGAGATGAGTACATCTGACCGTTAAAATTATAGTGCTACGATCGATTTAAGTCAAAGGCATGCAATATAAGCTATGTTTAAATACGTTAACATGTGTATCTGAATATGTTAAATACAAAATGTAAAGGTTAAATTATACGTAGATGCTGCACGCACATTTAGCAGGTACATGCGTTCTCGCTATGCGCCTGCTCGTGCCTGCTCGCCGTGTTTGATCTTCTGCCGCTCATTGGCAAGCGGACTCTCGGAGGCGACCAATACTCACCCGCACAAGTTACGCGGCTGCAAATCTGACCACTCCTCAAATATGTTCATTTAACGCGGCACTTAACCTTTTAGCACAGCTGTCGATCGCAGCTCTCGATCGCAGCTTGCGGCTGATCGCTGCTGATCGCCGTCGCTGAGCGATAAGCGACCGGAAGCCGCAGCTACTGCGGCTTCCGGCTCCTTCCGGCCGCCGCTGCCGCCGCCGCTGCTGCTGCCGCCGCCGGTTTTCCTTCTAGGGCCGCCGGCAACCCAGCTCTAACGATCGTCACCCGCCAATGGCTGCCGGTGGCGCACTGCCGCGTTACTATTCGTGGAGCGAAGCTTCCAATGGAGAAAGCAGCAGCAGCAGCAGCGGCAGCGCTCCACTCTGCTCGGCTTTACTAAGATTCGCCCTCCGCAGAGCAGAGAGTTCGCCGAGCGCAGAATGCCTGCGCCAGGAAATGAATGTCTGCACTAGAATGTCTGCGCACCGCTACGTTGCAGATGCGCCCGGCAGACGCGGTAGCGTCGCCGGGATCGCCAGAGGTCGCCGCTGAGCGTCGCATTCGCCGGGGCCGCGTCGTCGTGCTGTCCAGCGACCGATTGTCCAGCGACCGATCGGTAAGCGATTGGCCAGCGATTGGCACGCGATCAACCAGCGATTGACCAGCGATTAACCAGCGATTAACCAGCTAGTGCGTCGGCAAAGGCCGCGGCCTCGCCGATCCGTGCGTGCGCCCGCGGCGGCCGAATGGGGCGAGCGTGTGAGAGAGTTTACCGTCGCCTGTTGCCGTTTACCTGAGCCGCCGCCGCCGCCGCCGCCGCCGCGGTGCTATCGCCTCTCTG
Organism: Cristatella mucedo; assembly: GCA_009760855.2. Classification (NCBI taxonomy): domain Eukaryota; kingdom Metazoa; phylum Bryozoa; class Phylactolaemata; family Cristatellidae; genus Cristatella; species Cristatella mucedo. The sequence goes on along the minus strand of WPIO01000230.1, from coordinate 100,471 downwards.
CCCGCGACGGATCGTTTCGCGAGTACAATGCAAAGAAAACTGAGGAGAACAATAGACAGTGGGACGATAAGTGCAACCGCGATGACCCGCGATGGCGCGAAGGGTTTTCTTCTAGCGGCCAACGGGCAGCCGAATGGCACCTGAATGGCGGCCGAATGGCTACTGAATGGCGCCGGTCGCACACTCGTCGCACCGCCGTCGCCTCAGCTCGCTCGGCGGCGGCGGCGGCGGCGGCGAGTTGCATTAGCGCCCGTGCGCGGTTCAATCGTTCGAACCGAGTGCTTGCCTCCGAGGCTTTGCGCGGCGCGCGTGCATGCACAAACAAAGCCGACCGTCGGCGAGCCGGAGGCCCGCGGGCGGCTGCTCGCTCGCACGCGATTGGCGGAAGCGCGCGTGCGCCAGCGAGCAGCCGGCGGGCTCAACCGGCGCCGACGGTCGCTTGTCGTCGACTCGCGAATCGCGCGGGATGCCGTCGCGCGACGTTGTGGGGCCAGTCGCGTCCCGAGTGCAGTGAGCTTACGGATGGTCGTCGTTTTCCCCAAATACTTGCAAGACATTAAGCTGCTTTAAGCAACACTGTCTGCTAGAGCTCTCTCCCTCTCTCTCTCTCTCGCTCTCTCTCTCTCTCTCTCTCTCTCTCTCTCGAGCAAAGCAGATATCCAACGGGAAACCTACCAATCAGTCGATCGGCTGATCGAGCGATTGACCAATCAGCAGATCATTTTATCGATATATGGGCAGACGTTTCGATCGACCGATCGGCCGATCATTCTATCGATCAATCGGCTGACGATTCGAGTGCTGAATCGGCAGATTATTCTATCGATCAGTCGGCTGACGACTCGATCAACCGATCGGCTGATTATTCAAGCGACCAATCGGCCGATCGGTAATCGGTAGGACATCGATACTCGGAGGACTGCGAAGGAGCTTCGGAGCGCCGCAGTCCCGTGCAGCGGAAGTGCTCGAGCGAAAGTGCTCGCAATTCTTTCTTCCGTTTGCAAACAGTCGCTGCTCGGTCGAGAGCGCATGGCAGCTAGTGCATTATCGCTTCGCCCTGGCGGCGTACACTCTGGCCGCCGCCGCCGCCGCTGGTATTCTCCGGAGCTCGACGGTGGATGCTTTATTAAAGCTTTACTAGCGCTTTACTAGCTCATCACTCAGGTGACGCTGATTGTAATTTCGGGTGGAACATGGCGGCCCAAAAAAAGCACGGGCGATGACGATTTGACAAAATACTCGGTAGTAGCTGGAGCCGACAGATGGCGTGACTGAAAGCTGGCTGCCATTTATGCACGACTTCATTTGAGGCTGCTTTTTATTAGTGGCCCTTGTTGGAGGCAGGAGCTTGTGAGATGCAGGCTGGTATTGACCCTTGACCCGCAAAGGTCAACCTACCGTCTAATTTATGACTATTTAGATCCTCGCGTATCTCAGGATCTTGTATAAGATTTGAAAATTAGTTGATCGGTTTTGAAAAATATCGCACGGCTAGCGGTTGAGATAGTGCACTTGAGCTGCTTTCGCGGCAAACCTTTCGGACGGTTAGTCGAACGGCTAGCAATCGGAAGTTATAAAGGGCCAGGGTATCTAGCGGTACCGCGCATGTGAGCATGCACCGCATCAGCTATGCACGTACTTATACAGTATAGCTGCCGTGTGGTCTGCTCTCGGCGCGATGCGCGGCGCTCTACTGGAGCCGCTTTTGTGCCTAGCTATTCACGCAACGCGAGGCGCAGTGCTGCTGCACAGAGGCGGGATCGGGAGCGTCGACATGCTGCGGTAATAGTTGCACAGTATTTTGCGCCGAATGCATAGCTTGAAAGCCGACGTCGAGAGCTTCTAGAAGCCTACGTGATGTAGTTAAGGCTACTTGGTGAGACCGACGCACAGCGAGCCGATCACTCTTTGTAGTGGCGAGTCCTCGCGATTCCTTCTCTGTGCGTCTACGCGTCCTAGCACTTCGCGCGATGCCCTTTACCGTATTTGCATGCTGAAAAAGGAGATGGAGAAGAAAAGAAGGAGATGGAGAAGAAAAGAAGGAGATGGAGAAGAAAAGAAGGAGATGGAGAAGAAAAACAGAAAAAAAGGAGGAGAAGAAGGAGCGATGGAGCGGGAAGGAGGAACGAGACGGAGGAACGAGACGGAGGACGAGACGGACGCGGAGAAGGAGAACGCGAATGAGGAGGACAAAATGGAGGAAGAGGCCATTATTTTTAAAGCCACTCCATTATGTCCAGCGTCCATCCTTAGTAATAACAATAATAATAATAAGAAGAATGCATTTGATACAGCGCCCTCAGAGAACTCAATCTGTTTCTAAGCGCTCTACATTTGCTGCAAAGGGAAGCGCGATCGAATGGTGAGTAATATATCATGCTTGATAAGCAACATGAAAAACACGGTCAGGGTTGACAGACAGAGGGACAGCATGCAAACAGTGTCAGCACGCATAAGCACATAAAGGACGAATCACGGGGACCCACTAAATGCTGTCATAAATAGGTGCTTTTTAAGTTCTTTTTAAATGTGGTCAAGTCAGGAGATGTCGTGACGCAAGTCGGAAGTGAGTTCCAGGCTTTCGGAGAATACGAACTAAATGCACGGCCTACAAAGGCTTTTCGGTTTTAACGAGGTATTGGTAAACAGTTAGATTCAGAAAAGCGAGTGGTACGATGCTTTACCTGGTGGGAGAGTAGATCTGAGAGATAGATAGGCTGGAGCCGGAGAAAGGAGGGACCAAAAAGTGATCGACATCTTTGGCAACTAAAAATTACATTTCTAAGGCTTATCTAAATCACTCCGAGCAGGATTCCAGGTAGCGTTGGAAGTTCAGTCACCTTTCCCAGTTTGCAAATATGCTTGCACACATACTCACGCGAATACACACACACACACACACACACACACACACACACACGCGCACACACACACAGACAGAGGTGAATGCACACACACGCGTGCAAGCACATTGACTCACCTCTATATAAAGATGCATGCATGCACGTGCCTATAAAGCACGATAGACAGACAGGCAGCGATAGTCTTTCAGGCGGCTCATCATTATTATTATTATAGTTCGGCTCATTTAAACTTTGTAATAAAAAAGTTTCACCTACGCTGACTGCATTTTCATATTGATTCTCACAACTTCTGCTCGGCTGCTTTTTTGCGGCCATTACTTCATAATTGCTCCTTCAGCTATGGTCTCCACTTATACTTTGTTACATGAAAAATGTATATTGCTCCCACACCACAGTGTGTTGGCGAGATAGCCACCAGTAAACGCTTTGAAAAGCAATGGAAGCCACAGAGGTCAGCTCCTAATTTAATAGAGCCGCCGCCTTATATTAACAAATCAATAAATAAATAAAGCCACCGCCATTTAATAATAAATTATTAAAATTATAAAGCCGCCGCCTTATATTAACAAATCAATAAATAAATAAAGCCACCGCCATTTAATAATAAATTATTAAAATTATAAAGCCGCCGCCTTATATTAACAAATCAATAAATAAATAAATAAAGCCACCGCCATTTAATAATAAATTATTAAAATTATAAAGCCACCGCCTTATATTAACAAATCAATAAATAAATAAAGCCACCGCCATTTAATAATAAATTATTAAAATTATAAAGCCGCCGCCTTATATTAACAAATCAATAAATAAATAAAGCCACCACCATTTAATAATAAATTATTAAAATTATAAAGCCACCGCCGATTACAAAGGTCGGCTGCATTAGACAAATGGCGGTCTTTCTTCCTGCCTGTTAATGCTAGCTGCACGAAACGGCGAACCAAGTGCTACTCAGAAACTGGACAAGACCTGGTGCTCAAAGTCGGCTCTGCCAGCACATCTCCGATTGAACCCGCACGTAATCTACGCGTCCTGTTCAGAAGTGACCTTTTATTAGACCATCTCCTCGGCTCCACAGTCAAGTCTTCCCACTTTCAGCTACATAACTTTCAGCTACATGACAAATTGCTAAATTTCGGACATTTTCAGACAGTGATACCACGTCCAAATTGGTCCACGCATTCGTGACATCCCATCTCGACTTCTGTAACTCGCTGCTTGCTGGCCTACCGGCGCGTGCAATCAGGCGCTTACAGCCGGTGCAAAATTCTGCAGCTTACGGCTTGTCACTTTGCATCGCCGCCGCGCGTCGGCTCGGCACCGCTCGGCTCGGCGAATCTCGCTTCGTGAATCCTAAAGGCGAGCGAGCGTAAGCCTGTAAGCGCGGCCTGTGCAGAGCTGTCCGTGCTCTGCGCCGGCCTCGCACGCTGGAGCCTCCGTCGGACTCGCCGCCGCCGCCGTCGCCGCCGGCCGCCGCACCGCAGTGACTGGAGCCAGCTACTCGAGCAGTGGGCGGGGCACCAGGACGAGGCGCTGCGAGACGTCTCGCGCTCACTTCCGCCGGCGGAAGCCGCGGGTGGTAATCGATCGTCGTCGGAGACCTTCTGCAGCCGCTCGGATCGAGGGCGTATCGGCGAGCGCGGAGCGAGAAAGGTCGAACTCGTAGCGAGCTGGTCTCGCAAGGTGGAGCTGAGCTGAGCTGAGCTGAGCTCGGCGGGAGCGGGCAGCGCGTGGATCGCGGAGCAGGAGCAAACGCTTCCGCATGGCGGTTCCGCTGCACTGCCGTCTCGGCTACGGAATTGAAGAAGATGGCGGCTGAGGTCAGTGGTCATAGGTCACGGTCGGCAGAGTTCGGAGAGGAGGGAAAGAGAGAGTGAGAGAGGAAGAGAGAGAGAGAGAGAGAGAGAGAGAGAGAGAGAGAGAGAGAGAGAGAGAGAGAGAGAGAGAGAGAGAGAGAGAGAGAGAGAGAGAGAGAGAGAGACAGACAGACAGACAGACAGACAGACAGACAGAAAGTCTCGAGATTATATGCTTTGAAAACAGGACTTTTATCCTACTTTAATTTGAGGAAGAGAGAGAGAGAGAGAGGAAGAGAGAGAGAGAGAGCGAGAGAGAGAGAGAGAGACAGACAGACAGACAGACAGACAGACAGACAGACAGACAGACACACACACAGACAGACAGAACGTCTCGAGATTATATGCTTTGAAAACAGGACTTTTATCCTACTTTAATATCCAATGATCTTGGTCTCTAGTCCCCCGCACTGAATGGAAGCGCGGAATCATCTGTTATAAATCCCCACGTGCTTGCGAGGGCAGTCATAACATCTACACGAGTAGCAACTTCAAATTGCTCGCACAAGCGTCCGGTGGCATAGCGAGGGGCTGGCGAGGACACGCGTCCCCGGGCGCACTGGTCGAGGAAACGCCACAATCGAATTTGATCGTGCGTATTTGTTTTAGCATTTTCATCTGTGAATACAAGTTTGTCTATACATTTTTTGAAGGTCATTGTTACTCCAGAGCAGCCTCTGTAAACTGCATTGTCACTATGGCTACTGTGTACTTTGATCATTGTTGTCACCTGTATGGCAGTAAAAGAAAAGGCAACTGGTGCCAAGCCAAGAAAACACAGTCTAAAGAGAGAGAGAGAGAGAGAGAGAGAGAGAGAAGCGAGCACTTACGGCTCCGGAAGGTTCCAGAAGAATTTTTTAAGAAAGCGAAGGCCAAGAACCATGTGGAAACAGAACAAAACCAGGAGAATGCTGGCGGTCACAGAAACAACGAGGAGGAAGTGTTTGAGGTGGAGGATGAAAGCGAGCAAGGAAGCAATACGAAAAAAAACAGAGAGAAGAGGGGATGAAAAGAGTCAAGTTACAAAGCGTGACACAACTACAAAAAGAATGTTCTACTAAGAAAGCTTCAAGAAAGGCAATGCCTCGCTGGCTGATTACAAAGGCCGTCACCATTTACACCACGGGGAATGCAAGCACTAATACAAGGGAAGGAAATACGGAATCTATAAACCGCCATTTTTCCCCAAGTGCTGACCATGAAGGCTATTACTGGATATCCGAGGTTTGACCAAACCTCGGTTTCACGTCTCATTCCGCAGCAGCTTTGAACTTAACGTGCACTGCGAGGATCAAGCCTGACTTGGAGCAAGGAAGGTCGGTTTGCTTGAAAAGGTTGCCGAGCCACGAGGAAACCGCCTGGCGCTTGTTCGTTAATTTCGCAAAGGCAGATGCCACAGATCGCTCGCTTCGGGCAAGAAGGCAAGAAGTGAGGCAGTGCCTATCGCTGTCTGTCTACTTTGTCTCAAAAAAGTTGGCATGTCGCTTCAGTTATTTGCTCTTCCCTATGTAAACCCAATAATCCCGATCGCCACTGGAAATGACAAATGGGCAAAGCCAGTGGACGAAGCGTAGAAAACTATTTGCGTCAGGAAACAGCTTCGCCCAAAAGTCACGACCTAGAATTTAATGGAACTTGTATAAGCAACCGGAGCAGACACTGCTGTTGAGGCACCACTCTTTTTAAAATGGAAAGAACGGCAAAGCGTCCTAATGAAATTTCTCAGCGGCACCGATTTCGTGGTTTCACAAAAAACCAGGTATTGCTTTGTCATGAAGAGAGTCATGGCCTGGATTGTGGGAACAGCATTGGAAACTTTTTGGGAGACTTCTTCATCGTCTACGTCAGTGCGATCCTCTTACGTAATCGGATCTATACCACGCCAGAAAACCTCCATAGTCAGTTTATTATCTGTCTCCTCAAACCAAAAACTAGGTTCCTGCCTGTTCCTTGCATCCACAGTCAGAGACTAGCTGCATGTATGTGACATAAGGGAGAACCTGCGGATCTCGGTTTCACTGAAATCCTGATTTGACACATGGCGAGCAGAGGTTTGAGATCGTGACGTTTGCGATACGACGATATTGATTTTGCCAACAAAACGACAGTCATCATCAACGGGCCTGTCCTCGGCTTTCTTCAAGTCTACCTCAAAGATGCGGCAGCAATTGAGGGTCTCGTCAAGGTGAAACTTTAATTGACAAAATGTTCTTGCAGGATTGTGGATCTCAGTGCTTCTTTTCAACGCAGTGGTCATGCGTGCCCATTTTTCAGTTGTCAAAAAAGGATCCTGCCGAGAAATAGAAAAGGCTAATTATAAAGTTCTAAAAATAAAGTTCTTCTTTTCGTCAAGATTCCGTTGTAATTTTTCAATTTCTGGAGAAATGCTAACAAAGTTACGAATTCTTTCAACATCAATTCTGAGGTGTGGAGAACTGAAGCAAGTCTTAGCCATCGCAGTCGAACGTCGGTCCGCAGCAAGGTGGATTGCAAGAGTGAAGGCTGTAAAAGCAATTAATGATTGACTGAAAAGAAAAATAAGTCCTTTGGAGCAACCGTCTGAGCACACGAGTGGAACACAATAAAAAAGAAGTGAAGCTGGCAGTCTCCTATATTGTGGTTTGAACTTTAACTTTTTGGTTCTGTTGCCATTTTGGCGCAGCATCTTAAGGAAGATCGACCGCCTTCAGAAAACAGATCAGTTAACTGCTGGATCCAATGATGAACTTCAAAGACGCCTCTCGTGACCTCCACTCTCTTTATCTCTCTCTCTCTCTCTTTGAGTGACTTTACAAGACTTCGAGAAGACCTGTGCCAAGAATTACTACAATATATATAGGAAACACATGTGCCAAGAAAGACCTGTGCCTAAAATTACTACGATATGTAAAAAAGGTCGTGAATTGTGAAAAGTTGCAGTTAAACAAAATATCCGCCGAAGGACGTGAACATCTTAGAGAACTCTCTCAAGTTACTGGACTCTCTGCAGAGGAAGATATTTGAAAAATAAATAAAATGCAAAATCGGAGAGCATTATAGACTCTGTACGACAAAGAAAACAATTAGGTTTTTCCGGCTCACGAATCTTGATGTCAAATTTGGTTTATCGCAGGACGTTTAGCAGCATTCAAAGACACTTGAACGGACCAAGCTTCACCAGCTATTTATATATCTTTGAGGCTTCCATTATTTAGGCATCGATCGAACAGAGCTGTACAATGAAATGGGTGTGTTAAATGCTTGTTGATTCACGCTGGCTGCACATACCTCTACAAATCGGCTGCACCAAGCTCCAGCTCATATTCCACATAACGTCTCACTGGGCAAGCACATAGTTTCAACCCGCTCTGACCATTCAATCTTGGGTAATAGATGGCAATCAACGGCCATGGCCCGGGCAATTACGAAATCTAATACGATCTATCGCAAACCACCGAAAAAATAACGGGCCAGATCCAATTTATCTTAACTCTCACAGCGAAGCGTTTCAAATTCACTAACATCCTGTCAATCGATCGCACACGTACAATCGAGAGCCATGAATAATAACAATAATAATAATAATACTGCACCTGATAATGCGCTGTCAGAGAACTCAATCTCTTTCAAGGCGCTTTAAGTTTGCTGCAAACGGAAACGTGATTGAATGGTGAGTAATATCATGCTTGATAAACAACATGAATAACATGGTTAGGGGTAACATGCACAAGGTCAGCATGCAAGTGGGGTTAGTGGCAGCATGCACAGTGTCAGCACGCATAAGCACGTGAAGGACGAATCGCAGGGACCCACTAAATGCTGTCCTAAATTCTTTTTTAATGTTGTCAAGTCAGGGGATATTCTGACGCAAGTCAGGAGGCAGTTCCAGGCTTTGGAAGCATACGAACTAAATGCATGGTCTCCAAAGGATTTGAGGTTTGTACGAGGTATCGGTAGACTGTAAGATTCCGAAAAGCGGGTGGTACGATGCTTGGTCTGATGGGAAAGTATATCTGAGAGATAGGCTGGATGCAAAGAATGACGTGACCTAAAAGAGAGCGACAAAACCTTGAAGTCCATCCGTTGCTTGATTGGTAGCCAGTGCAGGTTGGCGAAAAGTTGTGTGACGTGGCTACGGTGACACTCACGAGAGACAAGCCTAGCTGCGGAGATTTGCACCGCATGTAATTGCCTGATTGCACCTACCGGTAGGCCAGCAAGCGAATGGTAATCGCCAGCAATGGCCCGGGCCAACACCCCAACTCGCGGCCAAATGACAAGAGATTGGCAGCTTGTAGCCTCAATTGTCATTACATATAGTATTCCGCTGCATCCAAAGTGAAACTGGCATTTTCAAGATGCTTTGCTCGTTGACTATCAGAAATGCAAAGAAATCCACAGCGTCTGGTCGGGGCAAATAGCTCAATCCGTGAAAACTTGACAAATTGGCTGCAAGAAACTGCAACTTTATGCTGAGAGAAGCTCCATTTTCCTTGCGTATTGCACTATACTGCATTAAAAGTGCAACCACATCCTTTTAAACAATCGAGAACGCACAATCGAGGGCAATGCACGGCAATCGACGGCAATGGCACGGCTTCTACAACAATCTGCTCAAATTTGCTGGAAATCGACTGTTTGAATTTGTAATTATCATTCCACATAACGATCACCGTGCGCGCACACACTTTTAACCCAGTGAGTGAGCCAATCTCAGACAACGAATGGCAGTCGAAGGCCTAGGAAAATACGGCAATCAGTGACACTCTGTTATAATTACACACAAAGCTGGAGGGAGAACATCCAACTGTTCCTGCTAAGTACAGTGCATTCTATTAAAATTTAAGCGCATCCTTTCAACCAATCGCGATCGTACATTTGATGCAAATGCACGGCAGTGGTCTAAATAAATAAGCGGATCTATAGTGGTCCATTAAAAAAGACCGGAAGCTGCTGGGTGACGCTCCAATTTTGATTTCTCGTTCGCCCATACTCTATTTCGGGTGCTCCAGAAAATGCCATTGTTGGTGCTAGCTCTTGGTCACTGCATTGCAATCCATGGAAATGGCACACGCCAATATAGCAATCATCTGAAATCCAACGCAAATCGATCGCAATCTGGATGTGCTAAGCTAACATTATACATCGGGTATGACGGCACGCTCTTTTGCAAGTGTTCCCCGTCCATTTTAACCCGATATATGCGTTCAATGTTTGGAATGAACGACAATCAAATTAACTGCCAATCATTTGGTAAATCCTTCAATTCATTAAAGCCTTTCAAAAATCATCCAGCAATCGGCTACGAGAAGCTTTACTTTTCGTGGCGTAATTGCACAATACGTTCTACAAAAAAAGGCAATCCAAAAATGCCTATGTCGTTTCGCACATCTATCGTCGAGCGTTGCACGGCCGCAGAGCGGCTCCTCGGCGAGCCGGGGCCCGGGGGCGGCTGCTAGCTCGCGTGCGATCGGCGGAAGTGCTCGAGCGCCGGCGGGCTCGAATGGCGCCGACTATCGCTCGTCGTCGTCACCATTCGAGAATCGCGCGAGATCCCATCGCGTGAAATTGCGGAGGCCGTCGCGTCGTGAGAAGCAAAGAAATAGAGAGCCGAGTGGCTAACGGCCAGCACTGCGTCGCTGCTTTTGTAGCCCTCTCGCGAAAGAGAAGGTAAATTGCCCGAAGAGTGCGTGATATGGGATCCCTATGGGATTAATCTCCCTCTGGGAAAATGTGTCAATATTTCTTAAATACTAACCGGCAAAAAATGACACAACTAGCTAGTCGTGAAATATAAGGTTTCGGCTTCGTCAGTATTCATCGCGAGGCGTCGGCTGAGACGCTGAGTGTCTGTTACGAGCGCCGAGCGTTTGGGGACCTCGTTCTGACCGGACGCAGACGCAGCTCAGCGAGAGTTTGTAGCAGTTTCAATTGCGACTGCAGCCGCGAGTGAGCAAATGGACCCGTGAATGAACGCTGGCAGATGTTTTCACGCTCGGCTTAGTATCGATCGAACGTGCATAGTCAAGCGATTCGTAGCCATGTCAACCGATTTGTCGCCATGTCAACCGATTCGTCGCCATGTACACTGATTCGTCGCCATGAACCTCGCGATCGCCTGCCGATCGTCAGTAACATAATCTCTGTCTGGTGCATATTTTGAAAATATTTTTGTGCGATCTAAAATCCACAAAGCTCCGTTCAATCCATATTCATTCATTCGTTGCTCCGCTCAAAATCCTGGTTACGTCCACGGCCAAGCGGCCCGTCTTTACTGATCGAGGTTGTGGGCCCGAGACCGAGCAGCGTACGTTAAGCACTTGGCTACGGTTAAAGTTCTCGTAGAGTGCTACGTGAATAAAGCGTTCCCATAGATTCCTTCAGTTGTACATGCGTAGGTTAAAAAAAATGTCCGAGCTCCAAGTGGCAGAGCATGTAGAGTTATCGCGTTCTGAAATGCATCGCCACTCTGGGCCTCGCAACATCACCTCGTATCCTATTGGTGGCGTGACGGAGGGAATTTTTAATTTCCAAAATGTTCTTCAAATTTTGAATGCTTTAAATATTAATGCAGCGACTCAGTACAGCAAACCATCTGCAGAGACGCGGAATCGTGTCCGTCAGACGTGGAATCGCTAGAGAAAGCGGTCAAGTGCCTCTGTCTTTCTGAGGCAGACGAAGAGCTCAAGGAGACAGGGAGGCAGGGCTCTCAACTCGCGGCGCGGCTTCTCGCTGTCGGAGCTGCCCGAGGTGCCCGTTTCAACTGAAGACATAACGATCGCTTTGACCGAGCTTGTGCAGCTTGAAGCATCTGCCAATCGGAGCACAGTGCGACCGGATGCCGTCTGCTTTGGCACTGACCACCGACAAAAAGTGCAACGCGAAGTAACGTGCTTCTGCATGTAAGTCCGCAAAGCCACTAATACTAAGTGGGCAGCGCTGTGCAGGAGAGCTTTTCATAAAGTGCTCACAGCTTTGGTGGGTGTGCGTTCGCATGCGGTCGATCACGTAGACTTCATCTTGAGCACGCAGCAAAGGGAATGTGTGAAGCATTTGCTGAGTCGGTAGAGAAGTTTGGGGGGGGGTTAGTGAGCGGCCGTCGGATGTAGCTGCTCAGGACCGCAGCTCAGGACGAGGATGCGCCGAAGGTCGGAATCAAAAGAGTAATTACATAATAATTACATAATTACGTGATTACGTGCATTTACTTATTTACTTAAGAATTGTAATTAGTAATTACGTAATTACGTGAGAATTGTGGAAGTGAGTGTCGCAGTCTTGGACCTGCAGAGCTAAAGAGCTTCGAACAGAGGAGAGCGACATCCGGTTCCAGCACACGAAGTCACGAGCTCCGAACCGACTAAGCAATCGAGCCATCGAGTTTCGCTCTGCATTCACTGCGGGGCCTAGAAGATATGGAGCACATGAAACAGATTGGGTTGCTCTGCGTACCATCGGACTTGAAATGTAATTATGCACACATACAATTATAAATGCATCTTTGCTTTGCTAGTCCATTGTGCAATCCACCAACGGGGCAGAGAATGCCCGACTTGCGATGGCAACTGGCCGGAGATTGATCGCCCGTAGAGGAGCGCTTGAACCGTTGAGACGCCCTTGACCTCGGCAGCCAGACGCAACGGCTGACGTACCGTATCGCTCGTATCGCTTCGGTCGGTGGCGGCTAAAGAATCTCCAGCCAGGCGTAAATTGGTCTGCGAAGAGGCGTTCAGCTCGGAGACGAGCGCCGCTGCGAGCCGACGACTACGTCCGACCGCATCCGGAAACCCTGTGACCTTCTTTGACCTCTAGTCTTTCTTCCCAAATCTCCAGTGGTTCTCAAACTTCCTAATGCAATGACCCATTAAAATGCTTCCTCATGTTGGGGCGACCTTAACTAAAAAGATATTGTTAAAGTTATTGCGTGCGAAATGTAGAAACGCGTGTTTTCCAACGGCCGTAGGCGTCCCACGTGAAAGGTCGAGGTCGAGGTCGAGCGAACACTGTGAAAGGGTCGCTCGACCGCTAAAGGAGTCGCGAACCACAGGTTGAGAACCACTGGTCTAGCCAGTTTACAAAACTTCCTCCCGAAAGTCCATACCTTGAATATTGGAAAAGCCAGAGCCATTATCCGTTCACTCAAGCACTGACGTCTCGCCTGTCAGAATCAAAACAAATTAACAGGCCGGCGAATACTCTGCTCGCCAACTCGGAGAGGTCTCGATCGGTGAATACAGACAGCTAGACTGACGGGTTTTCAGCCTTCTTGTTGAAAGCTTTGCACGTATTCGCCTCAAGCGTTTTGGACAGTGTGGCACTCTTGAAAGTTAAACTTAAAGTTAAGCATATTTAACAAGCTTAAGCGAAGCCGTGGCGGGCCTTGTGGGTCAGCGTAAGAACTTTGCTCTGTATCCTTTGCTCAACGGGCAACCATCCTAGCTCTTCCAGCAAAGGTGACACGTGCTCAAACCGCTGGGACTTGAAGACCAGCCTTGCAGCCATATTCATAGTCCGCTGTAGTGGCATAATAGCTTTCTTTGGTAGCCCAGCCAAAAGGGAATTACAATAATCAAGCCGAGACAGAACTAAAGAGCTAGTTAAATTTTTTACAAGCCACTGTGGGAGACAGCTTCTAATCTTGGATGGGGATCAGGTGTGATGGCTAGCTGTAGAGGCAGTCTTCTGAATGAAGCTTTTGAAATTGAGGCAGCTGTCGAACACGACACCTAGATTACGAGCACGTGGTGACGGTCGCACAATAGCATCACCTATTAGAACAGCAAAGCCTTTTAATCCAGCCACACGCTTAGGGTGTCCTATGAGAAGCAGTTCGGTTTTATCGTCATTTAATTTCAGGAAGTTTTCCGACATCCAGGATCGAATATCGGCAAGGCAAGCATGCAGTTTCTCAGTTGCTGCAGCAGATTCCGACGGTTTAAATGACAAATACAACTGAGTATTGTCAGCATAGAAGTGATATCCTATTCTATGGGCCTTAATCACTTTTCCCAGAGGTTGTGTATAAACGGAGAACAGCAAGGGACCAAGTACAGACCCTTGAGGGACTCCACATGTGACACTTCTCATGTCTGAGACCTGACCCCCACACGACACGGATTGAACACGATCTGACAAGTATGATTTAAACCACGCCAGTGCTTCGTCTGCCAGACCGATCGTTGTTCTCAGTCGTTCAAGCAGAACTTCGTGATCAATGGTGTCGAAGGCAGCAGACAGATGTAGCAGAGCTAGGACAGTGACATTCCCGTCGTCGTTGCCACGTAGAATGTCATTGTTAACACGGAGGAGAGCAGTTTCGGTAGAGCGCTGCCTCTTGAAACCTGATTGAAATGTTTCTGACATTCCATTATTTTCAATATGTTCAACTAGCTGCTTAGCAACAATTTTTTCAAGAATCTTAGATAAGAATGGAAGAAGGGAAACTGGACAATAGTTTGCTAGGACCTCTGTGTCTAATCCAGGCTTTTTAAGAATAGGTCTAACGATTGCCGATTTGAAGGACTTGGGGACGACCCCTTTTCCCAAAGAAGCATTAAAATTTTGGTTTTGGCAGGGCTAAGTTGGTCTGCAAGTGAAGACCACAGAGATGAAGGTATAGGGTCTTCAGGAGACGAGCTCTCTTTGCTAGACCTTATTAAGGCAGCCACATCACAGGCAGAAACATCAGAGAACCTTTTAAAAAAGGTCACAGGATGAGGAACGGCGATTGCTTTGGTCGGAGGGGGCTTAATGGAGGCACGAATGTGCACAATTTTTTCAGTAAAGACGGCTGAAAACTTTTCGGCTGAGCCCTTAATATCTGGGGAGTCAGACCTGACAGCATTGGCCAGTAAATGGTTTACTGTCTTATAAATCTGTTTAGTGTCCGACTGGCAGGAATTCAGTTTTCTAATAAAAAAAGAAGCCCTGGCTTTTTTAGGCTTTCGTGTGTAAACATTAAGGAAGTCTTTAAAATTGACTAGGTCTGACTCAGACCCCGATTTCTTGAAACGACGTTCCAGCCTGCGCTGAAAACGGCGCATCTGAAGGAGTTTTTTGTAAATTGAAAGCAATCTCGACGACTTTGAACACGGATAGAGCGAACGGGAGCATGCTTGTCAAGAACACTCCTGAGTGTCATGTTCATCGCATCAGTGAGGGCATCGAGGCTGCCGGTCGAGTCTGAGTGCAGATCAAGAAGGCCTGCATCACAAACAGATTTCATGAACTTGTCCATGTCAATGCTTTGTAAGTTACGTCGTTTGGCAGATCTAGAATGTGGCCACCGACGTGGGTGCTATGATTAACGTGTTGGGCCAAACCAAAATTCTCCAGATAGTCAAGAAATGAGCGGACCTGGCTGTTGCTAGGGTTGTCAACGTGAATATTGAAGTCTCCTACAATCAGTAGCGGCCTGTCACACACAAATATTTTAGCGAGGAACTCTGAAAACTCCTCTATAAACAAGTTTAGACAGCCAGAAGGAGGCCGGTATATCACAACGGTGAGAGGCATTGTCTTTGATGAAGACCTGATAGCAACCGATTCAAACGATGACCCATGCGAGAAACTGCACATTTTATAGCCAAACGATTCGCGAACAACAATTGCAACCCCGCCACCAACCTTGTCAGAACGCATGGACTGATAGAATGAGAACCCGGGTGGGTGGGGTGGTCTTGGAAATACAGCTACTGGAACAAGGCGTCATCCAGGTTTCGGTAAGCAGAAATGCATCTAGCTTCTCCTGGACCACCTGATCGCGGATAAGTAACCCCTTGGTTTTTAGCGAGTGGACATTTAGTAGGTGGAATTTAAGAGGCTGTCCAACAACTGGGCGACGGCGATGAAGTGGCTCGTATTCTCTACCGTTTGCGTCCGGCCCGGCGGACGCTGGCTCTTCGAATTTGAATTGGACCTTGGTAACGGCCGTGGGACGACGTTTCACAACGTGCTGGGCTACAGCGGGTGGGCTACTACCGCAACAAGTACTATTTAGCGCTTTAAACTTACGAGTCGTAGGTTTGATAGCCGAGCTGTTGATGGGGCGAACGCAGGATGCAGGTAGGTTCTCACTGACCCGCCGGAGAAGGCCCGCCGGTAGGTATCGACTAATGGCGACATCGCATCTTATGCTAAGCAGGTCCTGTTTTGTGTAGCATATCCGAGGACAGCTCATAAATAGTCACAGCGAAGATAGCAGCGGAATACCCGAAGGTATTACGGAGAAATCAAGTAAAGGTCCACACCACGCTAGGAGTCGCCCGAGGCCGCTCTTTAGCGCCGGGAGGAAGTGCTGTGAGTACCCAAAGTACTCGTTTGCGTAACCACAACATAGTCTTTGTGGTTTTGTGGAGTTAGAGTTAGAGATACACGCACACAAAAACACACACACACGCACACGTACTCATACACACACACACACACGCGCGCGCACGCACTCACACGCACTCACACACACACACGCACTCACACACACACACACACAAACACACACACACACACATATATATTATATTATATATATATATTATATATATATTATATATTATACACATATATATTATTATACACATATATATATATATATATATATTTACATGTGTTTGTGTGTGTGTGCATAAATACTTAAGGCAGCATATGCGGAGGCTTCCCATTACATGTGTCGCTGCCACTCGTTTCACCGGCGTCGTCTTTCTCCGGCGTCAGCCCAGTCACGCAGGCTAACCGACCGTGACATTATACTCTTCTCTAGATAAAGTACTCTGTCGTTCTGGCTCATGAGATAGGCAGATTTTTTCTATCAAGAATGGCTTTTTAGCGTCAGAATCTTAAAGAATGTTACCGACAATAAATTATTCATTGTACTCGTACATTTTAATTGACAATAAACTAGCTCTAACTTTTACATATCGCCCACTAACTTCACGCATATGAGTTTCACCCGGTCAGACAAAGAGAGAGATGGTGATATAGTGAAAGAGAAAGATAGAGAAAGAGAGGGAGAGAAAGAGAGAGAGAAGGAGAGAGAGAAAGCGACAGTGAATGAGAGGGAGGTGAGTGAAGAGAGCAAGAGAGATGGAGAAAGCAAGAGAGTCAGAGAGAAATTAGATAAAGAGAGACGACGAGTCATTGTCACCGAACGTCATCAGTACGAATGTCAGCATTACCGGCAGCCGACGCATAATCCATCGAGCCACAGCTCGCTACGAAGATCCAGTGACTTCTTAAGAGTGTTTCTCTATAAAAATCTCGGTTGGTTTCCTACCTGCAATCAAGAGAGGTCATCCTACCCTGTTGACACTGTGCAAATTGAATTAAGTTATGCTTGTCTAGATTGTGCAGGTTTCCACTAAGCAATTGATCCTACTTCTTTTACAGCATGTGCGTAAAGTGCCTAGAAAGACGTTGAATACAGGTACGATGTATTATCCATTCAAATACAAATGTGTTACAATTGTAACTCATATTTACTTTCTTGCCTTTAACGGCACGTCACTCAACACATTTAATGTAAAATTAAATTTAATTTAAAATTATAATGTATAGGATAATTTAGATAGGATAATGATGATATAAAAGATTTTATAAAATATAAAAGAAATATAAAAGAATATAAAAGAAATGTAAAAGAATTAATAATTTAGAGATAGGATAATTTAGTAAATTCGTTGATTCGTTCGATCGGGAAACGCACGCAGGAATAAGAACCATTGGTCAGTCAAAATATGCAAACTTGGCAAAGCCAGGATTTGAAAGCAGATGATCGCAATATAATAATAGTCATGAAATGTATACAACAAACATTCAGATCGAGTGCTGCGCTTATATATATATATATATATATATATAAATATGTATACACACACACACACATATATATATATATATATATATATATGTAACAGACAATGGTTTGGATAATGATGACATTATACTTGTTGCATGTAATACTTATTTCATTTAAATCGTGCATACTTTGCTTGATGAGATTGTGGATAAACGTGCACGTACAAGTGCGAGACGAATGCAACGTCAAATCGCTTCGCACCTTTTTTCAGCACTGTCCAGCGACGCCGCTACGACATATGGCTATGCAGAGATCTTAGTTATCTCTGCCTGAACGCAGGCAGGCAGCCACTAGTGCACATGAGCCCCGTCAGAGCTCGAGCAAGGATGGTAGGCAACATAATGCCAAGGCAGTATGTTATTATTAGTATTAGCTCGATCGGTGAAGAAAGGGCAGTACAAGACGTAGAGATCCGGTGTTGTTAGAGGCTGTATTTTGCGTGATGCTCAAAAGCAACACGCTCGATCACAGAGATCGCGTAGTTTTGAGTGCGTGTCAGGGTGCTAGAGATGCACCTAGGTTTGACCCAGTAGTTGAGGAGCTAGCCTTGAACAGAGGAGGTGGGGTAACTGCATTTGAAGGCCGAGGTCGTGGGCTCAATTTCTGTGGCTTATGCGAAGCCCCTAAAACAAGAAAAAACATGCACATCTTAGAAATAAAATCTACAATCCCAGCGGTAAAGACTGCCGTTAAGATATACATATATATATATATATATATATATATATATATATAGATAAATATACACACACACACACACACATATATATATATATATATATATATATATATATATATAGGTTATATATATATATATGTGAAAATCTTAATTAAGAATAATATACACAAATACTATTAGAAACGCCCTACACGGCTGCTTATCAAATTTAGATAGATAATTATTTTTTCACCCGTCTTTGGAAACGATTGATGGCATTAGAATCGGGAACAGATCAGGTCACTGTCACTCTCTGTAGTAGAATGAGTGAACCTTTGCCCTTTGCCCTTTGCCCCTTTTGCCACCCCGGCTACGTCTCCCGTCCTGAATCCCTTTTCCCAGGGCTCAGAATAAATAGAGAACAGCAAAGAATTGAGAAAGAACACTCGTGGAACTAAGCAACTGACCGGTCATCTGGATGAGATGCAATCACCACAGGCATCTGTTGAAAAAGAGTGGAAAAGTGCGTCTTGAAACATAGTGCTGCCTTTCGTCTGCCAGACCGATCGCTATTCTCAATCGTGCAATGGTAGGACATCGGGATCAATAGTGTCAAACGCAGCTGGTAGGTCAAACATGGCTTGGGCTGCAACGTTGCCATCATCGTAGCTGCCAAGAATATCATTGGTTATATGGAGGAAAGCAGTTTCCATGGAGAGATACTGCCTAAATACATAGAGAAATATTGTTGACACTTCATTCTTTTCAATGCTACTAAACTGTCTTAGCAATAATCTTTTTCAAAAATTCATTTGCTAAATCTCTTTACGCCAAAGGGTATTAAAATCTATGATAATACTTTGAATCGCACCCTAAGAAAACGTCAGCTTCCACTATGACCATTAAATATGCTGCGCTTGAGTCCGTATGTCAGTCGTAAGTACTAGAATCAATAAAAGATTCGGAACTTACAAAAATGCAAAATGAAACATTCACGCTGCGACATACATACACCGAGGCAGAGACATTGGGCGGAGATATATATATATATATATAGAGAGAGAGAGAGCAAGAGAGAGCGATATATATATATATATATATATATATATATATATATATATATATATATATATATATATATATATATATATATATATATATATATATATATATATATATATATATATATATATATATATATATATATATATATATATATATATAGAGAGAGAGAGAGAGAGAGAGAGAGAGAGAGAGAGAGAGAGAGAGAGAGAGAGAGAGAGAGAGAGCGAGCGAGAGAGAGAGAGAGAGAGAGGGAAATGAGAGAGAGAGTTACTGAGAAGTGAAGAGGCAGACAGGCTAACACACTGACAATTACTGAGGCAGAGATATTGAATAAAAATAGAGAGGGAGAGAGAAAGAGAAAGAGAGAGAGATAGAGATAGAGAGAGAGAGAGAGAGAGAGAGAGAGAGAATGGTGGAGAGGCACATAGAAAGACAAACACGGAAGCAGAGCGATTGGGCAGAGATAACGGAGGGAGAGAGAAAGAGAGACAGAGGGAGACAGAGAAATGGAGAGACAGACAGACAGATCAACCGAGCAAAACAGAGGCGAAGACATTGGGCAGAGTCATCGTCCAAAGATAGAGAGCGAGAGAGAAAGAAATACAGGGCTAGTGGCTGAGTGACAGACAAACAAACAGACAAACACAGAGGCAGAGTCTTTGTGCAAAGATTGAGAGAGAGAGAGAGAGAGATGAGAGAGAGAGAGAGAGAGAGAGAGAGAGAGAGAGAGAGAGAGAGAGAGGTGGAGTTACAGACACACAGAAAGAACGACCTGGAAATTCCTTCCGACCTGCGTCAGAACATCCCCTGACCTGACCACATTTAAAAAGAACCCTAAAACACACCTATTTTGGACAGCATTTAGTGGGTCCCTGTGATTCGTCCTTCATGTGCTTATGCGTGCTGACACTGAGCATGCTGCATCTAACCAAATTTGCATGCTGACCCTGTGCATGTCTCCCCTAACCATGTTATTCATTTTGTTTGCTTATCAAGCATGATTTTACTCACCATTCTACCGCATTTCCCATTTTTGCAGCAAATGTAAAGCACCTAGAGAGATATTAAGTTCTCTGAGGGCGCTTTATCAAGTGCATTATTATTATTATTATTATTATTATTACCGACAAAAGCTGAGTCAGATTCACTGTGCGGAGATAGGGATGGTGAAAAGAAAAGAGACACATATGTGAAGAGAATGAGAGACAGATAAACAGACAAGCACAGAGGGAGTGACATAGGTCAGAGATAGATAGGGAGACAGAGAGAGAGAGAGAGAGAGAGAGAGAGAGAGAGAGAGAGAGAGAGAGAGAGAGAGAGAGAGAGAGAGAGAGAGAGAGAGAGAGAGAGAGAGAGAGAGAGAGAGAGAGAGAGAGAGAGAGAGAGAGAGAGAGAGGTGGAAAGATAGACTGACAGATAAATTGACAAACACAGAGGCAGAGACAGTGGGCAGAGGCATCGGGAAGAGATAGAGAAGGAGACAGATAGAAACAGAAGGAGTGGTGGAGAGACAGGCAGACAGACAACAAGCACAGAAGCAGAGACGTAGGTCTGGGTAGTGGGCAGAGATCGAGAGGGAGAGGGAAAGAAAGACAGAGAGTGTGGTGGAAAGACGTACACACAGACACACGGACAAATACAGAGGCAGAGACATTCGGCAGAGATAGAGAGAGAAAGAGAGAGAGAGAGATCGAGAGACAAACAGACAGACGAACACAGAGGCAGAGACATTGGACAGAGATTGAGAGGGAGAGAGAAAGAGATAGAGAGAGAGAGAGAGAGAGAGAGAGAGAGAGAGAGAGAGAGAGAGAGAGAGAGAGAGAGAGAGTGAGGAGGAGAGAGGGAGAGGTTGAGTGACAGACAGACAGAAACACAGACAAGCATAGAGGCCGAGAAACATTGCAGAGAGGCGACCCTCCCACTCCTTGCCCCTCTCGACACCCCTCTCTCCCAACCCCTTATTGTCACCCAGGCTCCCTCCCTCTTCCATCATGGTCCACAGGTTTCTGAGCTCCTGCGAGGCTTTGCGGCCAGCTTCAGGCAAGTCACCCAGCCGACCGCTAGCCCGGAAGAGGGGCCGGCGCTCGTCGTGGGCGCTTCCTTGCTTGCTCGGCTCGGCTCGCAGGACAGTGAGGACTCGCTGGACAGTGAGGACGCCCCTCGGGCTGGAACCGCAGGCTGAATACTTGCTGGTGGCCCCCCCCGAGCTGCCCCCTCTAATCAATGTCGAAGAGACTGGCTTCTCTGAATCTCTGGCCGCGGCCTCCGTGCAGGCTCCGCAAGCAGAGTCAAGCCAAAGCCAGAGAACAGGAGCAAGCCCCAGGTGGGGCCGGCCAGGTTCTGCCGGGGGCAAGAAAAACCCGCCTAGAAATGCCGGATCCTAGGCTTCAGGTAGAGGAAGAGGACGAGCGGGCTGACGAAGAAGAAGGAGGTGCCCGGACGCAAACTTCCCGGCCTCCTTTGTTCTGAGATGGACCCAGTCCTTTGCCAATGCTATCGCGGCGAGAGACTGGACCCTCTTCTGCGCCCTCGTTGACCGGATGTTGGCCGAATGGTCGATCCTGGGCAGGCGTCAGATAGAGCTCAGGAGAAAGCTGTGCAGCCCCGCCGCTCGGAGGGAGAGCTCGAGCGGGACTCCGCTGGGCGCTGTACGGCCTCCCCGTCCTCCCGGACGAGGCTGGAACCCGAAGGGAGCGGCACGGCTACAGCGCATGTACCGCTCCAACAGAAGGCGAGCGGTCTGCTGAGTGCTCAACCCCGTCCAGACGCTCTACGCTGGGGACCTTGCCGGGTGCCGGACCTTTTGGGAGGCAGAGGCCGCGGTCCGCCCGATCGACGCTCAGCGTCTCTGCAACGGGCCCTTCTCAAGACGTCGCCGCCGAGAGAGCAGCCCTCGCACCATCAGCTCTCATCTTGCTCCCACTCTCTCCATCGGAAGTGGCGCTGAAGAAGCTGAGGAAGGCAGCAGCAACATCCGCCCTCCCCCCGGGGGGCGCGCCGCCTGGAGTACCGGCACCTCAAGGCGGTCGATGCACAAGCCACTCTCCTGGCGACCATCATCAACGGTTGCCTAGAGTTTGGTGACGTGCCGCCGCCCCCCCCCTCCCTGCATGGAAAACGGGCCACACGGTCCTGATCCAAAAGAAGGTTGACCCTAGGGTGCCGGGAAACTTCCGGCCGCAGCAGAATGGCTGTCTTCCGGGCTGCGAAGGCTGCCTAGAGCAGACCTTCCTTGTCGAGTCGGCCCTGAGGGATGCGGCCAGAAGGAAACGCACTCTTTGCGGGGCCTTTCTGAACCTTCAGAATGCATTCCCCAGTGTGCCACACGAAGCGCTCTACTCTACCCTTGCCCACTTGGGCGTGGAGGAGCGCTTTGTGGGCTTCGTCCGCAACATCTATGCGGGGGGCCACGATTGTGCTGAGAGTTGGCTCGACCACCCTGGATCCGTTCCCTGCCGCTGCGGGTGTCCGTCAGGGCGACCCGCTCTCACCCATCCTCTTTGATGTGGTGATGGAACCTCTTGTCAGAAGGCTAGCGGCTGGATCGGAGAGGCGTGGTTATGCCCTGGGCTCGGCCAAGATCTCCGTTTGCGCTCTGGCCGATGATCTGGCCATATTTGTGGGCTCCACGAGCTCCCTCCAGCGTCAGCTCGATCGAGCACATCGTGTGGCCTTGAGCATAGTGCCCAAGTTCAGACCGGAGAAATGCAGGACGCTGGTGCGCCACCTGGCGGCATCGGAGAGCCTGGCATTCACCATCGCCTGCTCCCCGGTTCCAATGCTGGGCGACGAGGAGGCGCACCTATATCTGGGTGCCCCCCAGGGCTTCGCATTCCCTCGGGTGGAGGTTGAGACGGCAGTCTCCCTCCTCACCCGGGATATAGCCTTGCTCCAGCAGTCCCTGCTAGCCCCGTGGCAGAAGATGGACGCTCTCCCCACGTTTCTTATGCCCAGACTGGAGTATCTGGGACGTGCGAAGTGGCTCCAGAAGAAGTTCCTCGTCCCGGTCGACAGAGCGGTAAAGGATTTCTGCAGGTCGGTTTGCTCTCTTCCTGACAGAGCCACCGTGGGCTTCTTTCGCGCTTCACGCCTCAGTGGTGGCCTCGGCCTCCTCCCGCTCTCGGAGGACGTGGACATTCTTCGTGCCACGCAGGCATGTCGCATGCAGTCTTCCTCGGACTGGATGGTGGCTGCTGTTGCAAGAGAGGGGCTTGACGATGCCATCAAGGCGCTCGGAGGAACACCCTCTGACGAGGCCCGAACTGCCTTCCTGTCCGGTGGCACTTTCGAGAATACCGTGCGTACTGGCTCGATACCGCTCTGGTCGGAGGCCCGCCAGGCGCTCCGACGCCTAGGTGTCGGGGTTCAGTACACGGCTGAGACCATCCAGCTCCACTGAAAAGAAGGAGACCATGAGCGCCCTCAATTCGCGCCTCCCATCATGGTCTCCACCATCAGGCAGGACCTAGCCAAGACATGGGCGGCAGATTGGCGCGCTAGGCTAGACCAGGGGAAAGTGGCTGGCTGTATGGCAAAAGACAGCCACAGCAACCACACCCACTTCCTCTTTTCAGGCCTTGGTGTCACTTTTGCTGCTTGGCGCTTTATTTCTCGGGCCAGGCTGGATCTCCTGCAGGTGGCTGCTGCCAGGGCCAGGTTTGATTCTGAGTCAGAGCACCTCTGCCGCAAGGGCTGCGATCAGCTCGAGACGCGGCCGCATGTCCTGAACAACTGCCCGAGCATGATGGTCGCCATCACGGAACGGCACGACACGGTCCTGAGCCGGCTCCTGGAGGCGCTGCCCTGGGCACTGAGGAGACACGCTCGGGTCGACCAACACCACGACCTCGATCCGGTCCCGCAACGTCGCCCGGACCTTGTCATTGTCACTGGCGCCTATACAGTGGTGGTCAACGTAACGGTCCCGTTTGACGATGGAGAGCTCGCGCTAGAGTCGGCGGCGGAGAGGAAGCTCCTCAAATACAGCGAGCTGGTGGAGGAGCTTCGTGTCAGAGGGGGCGTCACGTGGAGCACTGCGCCTTCATCGCAGGCTCCCTGGTATCCTGGCATCCGGAAAACGAGCGGACCCTGGCAGCCCTCAGGGTGAGCCAGCGCCACCGAAGGCTTCTTAGAAAGCTCTGTATAGCGGACGCTATCGATGGCTCGGCCAGGGTCTGGCTGTGATTCGTGGGCACCGCAAAGTGCCCACAGGACGGAGCACAGCTGACACAGGATCCCCTGGCGCCGGCTGATCACGAGGAGTCACATTCACTGCCGCAGACGATCGCCCCTGCGTCCTCGGGCCCAGAAGTAGATGGAGGTGAGACGCCCCGGAGAGAGGCAGCACCATCAGAGTCAGCTCCCCTCCCTTGGGGGCCAGCTGGCCCGGCGGATCGGGCCATACGAGCGAGCGCTCCCGCTGGAGCTGGACGACTGCAGCCGGTCCGGCTAGGTCGCGCCGCCCTCCAAGGCGCGGCGGCCATGTACACTGTGCGCTCGCCTGCGCGGCACGCCACCGTGGTAGCACCTGTAAGGTGGGTTACTCCTGTCAGGCATGAGACGCCCCTGCAAGCGAGCGCGACACCTGAGGTCTGGCCGCCTCATGGCCGCGGTCCTGATCACGACCGAGACGTGTCTCGGCAGACCTAGGCCAACCATATACCCGACAAGTTATTAATAAATAGAGAGGATGAGAGAAAGAGAAATAGAGATATGCGGAGAGAGAGAGAGAGAGAGAGAGACAGACAGATAAACAGACAAACACAAAGGCAGAGACAGTGAGCATAGATAGAGGTAGAGAGAAGGAGAGAGTAAGAGAAAGAGAGGGCTCTGAGGTACTCGCACCGACCGATGGCTTGCGAATTCAACCAAGAGCATGTCCCTCTCCGAAATTCGTGGCCGCTCTTATACTGCGAGATCTAGGCTCGATCAGCTGGTGCGGCCCTGACTCGTCCTTTCAGGCTACCAAACTCCTAAGAACGTAATGCATACTTTAACGGCAGCTGGCTAGATCGGTCAGATTACGACCGACAGCCATTCATCGCGGGTCCTTAAGTATTGCTGCAAAAGTGAAGATCGCATACCAATAATAAATAAATAATAATTAATAACGCAAATAATAATAATAATATATAATTGCAATAATTACAATTAATAATACGTAAGCCGAACTCCTTTAGTTGGCAGATTGCCAAACCAAAAGAAACGACCCTTAGCATTTGAGCTGAGCTGGGCTCTACGTGTCGAGGCCGGCCCACCAACCAGCCCCGCCCGCAGCCTCGAGCCGTTTCAGCAAACGGTGCCGCGGGGCGACCGTAACTCGGCCTAGCGACCGGCGGCGCGGTGCGTGTAGCCTCGCTGGCCCAAGCCGCCGTACCGGAAGCCGCCGTATAGAAATCCACTGGGCTCGCTGGCCGCTCGTCGCCTGTCTCTCGCTCGCCACCATGCGTGCGAATAGTAAATACCGGCTCGGCCTCATTTAAAATTCGTCCAGCGTATATCACAAAAGGCTGCGGCCGCTCCCCTTTATACCGCAATCAAGCCACTAAGAAGTTCACTAAGCGGACGCAGCGCTCCCTTTGTCCGCGCCGAGCGGTGCAACGCCAGGTGCGTCGCATGGGATGCCGGCGGCGTCTATTTGCAGGTGCTTATCTAACATTTACCGCTCACTTGCATCAGAAAATAGTCCCAGCGGTGGCGGCGGCCGTTGGCATCAAGCCATCGCCGGCGGCCGTTCGCCATTGTCAAATAACTAGATCCTTAGTTCTGTCTCGGCTTGCTAATTCTAACTCCCTATTGGCTCGCCTACCAAAAACGCCACCTGGCCACAGCAGCTGGCTATGAACATGCAAGGCTGGTTTGCAAATCTAAGAGGTTTGACCATGCGTCTCCATTACTAAAAGAGGTTACTAAAAGATGACTGCCGGATGATCAACGGATACAGAGCAAAGTTCTTACGCTGACCCACAAGACCACCACGGCTTGGCTCCTCCGTACCTAACTGAAATACTGCACCAGTTTCAGCCTCGTCGTGTCCCCAGGTCCTGTATTGACAGCGAATTAGCTGTTCCATTCCTCCGCCTAAAGGCATTTGGTGACGAACGCTTTTGCTTTGCTGATGTCTGATGCTATAGAACGCGTACTGGAAGTCACTTAGGCTGTGAGTACCCAAAGTACTCGTTTGCGTAACCACAACATAGTCTTTGTGGTTTTGTGGAGTTAGAGTTAGAGATACACGCACACGCAAACACACACACACACGCACACGTACTCACACACACACACACACACACACACACACACACACACACACACACACACACACACACTATGTCTATGGTGCACAGACTATGTCTGAGCACCTGAACGAAGCACAGCTTCACAGTTTTTAGTAGCCCAGAACCGCAAACGCAGCAGAAGACTCCGGGCTGCTTGCAGAACGAGAGAGCTGTGCGCCATCTCGTCTCCGGAGTCCGACAGCTGTGCGCCCGGCGGCGGCGCGCCCTCCATTGCAGGAGACCAATAGCGCGAGCAGCTGCAGCCGACGCGCGGTTTGCTCGTCGCGGCGGCGCTGAAAACAACAGACGCGTGCATCGGCTCCTGCTCCGGCGCTCGTAGCGGCGGCGCAGCGTCTCAACCGCAGCTCAGCGAAGCTGTGTGCGTGGAAATCACGGCTCGCAACTTGTGGGAGCGGCACCGATGCCGACGCGTTTGTCGGCAATGACGGAACGTGCAGCTGCTTAGAGAGCACATAGCTTAACGCGATAAGTCTATATTTACAGTTTAGCAAAGTCTATTTAAGATTGGAGACAGGGGCTACAGGCGTTCAACTGCGGCCATGACAGAGGGCTACAGGCGTTCAACATGACGTGCAAAACACGCTCTCGTGCGGCCTCGACGCCTAAAGCACTGCTCCGCTCAACAGCTCAGGTACATCTCCTTGTGTACAGCACCCTGCCAATTAAATGAATTCGGCTTATGCATTATTATTTCTATTCTATGTAAAGATATATTATTATTTTTGACTGTATTTATCATTATTATTTATTTACTATTGGTATACTATCTTCTTCGCTTTTGCAGCAATACTTAGGGACCCGCGATGAATGGCTGTCGGTAGCAATCTGACCGATCTAGCCAGCTGCCGTTAAAGTAGGCCTTACGTTCTTAGGAGCGTGGCAGCCTGAAAGGATGTACGGTCAGGGCCGCACCAGCGGATCGATCCTAGATCTCGCAGAATCAGAGCGGCCACGAATTTCGGAGAGGGACATGCTCTTGGTTGGATTCGCGAGCCATCGGTCGGTGCGAGTGCCTCGGAGTACGCCGATCTTTGCCGGAAACTTGGTGCGCCCTTCGCTACCGAGGTTGCAAGCTCGAGTCCTGCAGTGGACTATCCTATATTGCCCACTGCAAAAGTGGGGGTGAAAGTCTGTAAGGCTCTTCTGCTGCTACGGTAAAAGCGAGGCCTTTTAATAAAAGCGAGACTTTTGAGCAAAAGCGAGGCTTTTAAGTAAGAGCGAGACTTTAAACTCAAGCTTGTTAAATATGCTTAACTTTAAGTTTAACTTTCAAGAGTGCCACACTGTCCAAAACGCTTGAGGCGAATACGTGCAAAGCTTTCAACAAGAAGGCTGAAAATCCGTCAGTCTAGCTGTCTGTATTCACCGATCGAGACCTCTCCGAGTTGGCGAGCAGAGTATTCGCCGGCCTGTTAATTTGTTTTGATTCTGACAGGCGTGACGTCAGTGCTTGAGTGAACGGATAATGGCTCTGGCTTTTCCAATATTCAAGATATGGACTTTCGGGAGGAAGTTTTTTTAAACTGGCTAGACCAGTGGTTCTCAACCTGTGGTTCGCGACTCCTTAGCGGTCGAGCGACCCTTTCACAGTGTTCGCTCGACCTCGACCTCGACCTTTCACGTGGGACGCCTACGGCCGTTGGAAAACACGCGTTTCTACATTTCGCACGCAATAACTTTAACAATAACTTTATAGTTAAGGTCGCCCCAACATGAGGAAGCATTTTAATGGGTCATTGCATTAGGAAGTTTGAGAACCACTGGAGAATTGGGAAGAAAGACTAGAGGTCAAAGAAGGTCACAGGGTCAGCTGACTGTCTAGCGGCTAGGCAGTAGTTTGACCCTCTGAACTTCTTTGTTTTTGGGATGACGTTACGCTGTTTTTTGCCGATGCCAGTAATAAATGAACATAAATAAATAGTAAAATATATAAATAATATAATAAATATATAAACAACATGTATATAAATAAATGAAAATATCTTCTAGGCCCCGCAGTGAATGCAGAGCGAAACTCGATGGCTCGATTGCTTAGTCGGTTCGGAGCTCGTGACTTCGTGTGCTGGAACCGGATGTCGCTCTCCTCTGTTCGAAGCTCTTTAGCTCTGCAGGTCCAAGACTGCGACACTCACTTCCACAATTCTCACGTAATTACGTAAATACTAATTACAATTCTTAAGTAAATGCACGTAATCACGTAATTATGTAATTCTTACGTAATTACTCTTTTGATTCCGACCTTCGGCGCATCCTCGTCCTGAGCTGCGGTCCTGAGCAGCTACATCCGACGGCCGCTCACTAACCCCCCCCCCCCAAACTTCTCTACCGACTCAGCAAATGCTTCACACATTCCCTTTGCTGCGTGCTCAAGATGAAGTCTACGCGATCGACCGCATGCGAACGCACACCCACCAAAGCTGTGAGCACTTTATGAAAAGCTCTCCTGCACAGCGCTGCCCACTTAGTATTAGTGGCTTTGCGGACTTACATGCAGAAGCACGTTACTTCGCGTTGCACTTTTTGTCGGTGGTCAGTGCCAAAGCAGACGGCATCCGGTCGCACTGTGCTCCGATTGGCAGATGCTTCAAGCTGCACAAGCTCGGTCAAAGCGATCATTATGTCTTCAGTTGAAACGGGCACCTCGGGCAGCTCCGACAGCGAGAAGCCGTGCCACGAGTTGAGAGCCCTGCCTCCCTGTCTCCTTGAGCTCTTCGTCTGCCTCAGAAAGACAGAGGCACTTGACCGCTTTCTCTAGCGATTTCACGTCTGACGGACACGATTCCGCATCTCTGCAGATGGTTTGCTGTACTGAGTCGCTGCATTAATATTTAAAGCATTCAAAATTTGAAGAACATTTTGGAAATTAAAAATTCCCTCCGTCACGCCACCAATAGGATACGAGGTGATGTTGTGAGGCCCAGAGTGGCGATGCAATTCAGAACGCGATAACTCTACATGCTCTGCCACTTGGAGCTCGGATATTTTTTTTAACCTACGCATGTACAACTGAAGGAATCTATGGGAACGCTTTATTCACGTAGCACTCTACGAGAACTTTAACCGTAGCCAAGTGCTTAACGTACGCTGCTCGGTCTCGGGCCCACAACCTCGATCAGTAAAGACGGGCCGCTTGGCCGTGGACGTAACCAGGATTTTGAGCGGAGCAACGAATGAATGAATATGGATTGAACGGAGCTTTGTGGATTTTAGATCGCACAAAAATATTTTCAAAATATGCACCAGACAGAGATTATATTACTGATGATCGGCAGGCGATCGCGAGGTTCATAGGGACGAATCGGTGTACATGGCGACGAATCGGTTGACATGGCGACAAATCGGTTGACATGGCGACGAATCGCTTGACTATGCACGTTCGATCGATACTAAGCCGAGCGTGGAAACATCTGCCAGCGTTCATTCAAAGGTCCATTCGTTCACTCGCGGCTGCAGTCGCAATTGAAACTGCTACAAACTCTCGCTGAGCTGCGTCTGCGTCCGGTCAGAACGAGGTCCCCAAACGCTCGGCGCTCGTAACAGACACTCAGCGTCTCAGCCGACGCCTCGCGATGAATACTGACGAAGCCGAAACCTTGTATTTCACGACTAGCTAGTTGTGTCATTTTTTGCCGGTTAGTATTTAAGAAATATTGACACATTTTCCCAGAGGGAGATTAATCCCATAGGGATCCCATATCACGCACTCTTCGGGCAATTTACCTTCTCTTTCGCGAGAGGGCTACAAAAGCAGCGACGCAGTGCTGGCCGTTAGCCACTCGGCTCTCTATTTCTTTGCTTCTCACGACGCAACGGCCTCCGCAATTTCACGCGATGGGATCTCGCGCGATTCTCGAATGGCGACGACGACGAGCGATAGTCGGCGCCATTCGAGCCCGCCGGCGCTCGAGCACTTCCGCCGATCGCACGCGAGCTAGCAGCCGCCCCCGGGCCCCGGCTCGCCGAGGAGCCGCTCTGCGGCCGTGCAACGCTCGACGATAGATGTGCGAAACGACATAGGCATTTTTGGATTGCCTTTTTTTGTAGAACGTATTGTGCAATTACGCCACGAAAAGTAAAGCTTCTCGTAGCCGATTGCTGGATGATTTTTAAAGGCTTTAATGAATTGAAGGATTCACCAAATGATTAGCAGTTAATTTGATTGCCGTTCATTCCAAACATTGAACGCATATATCGGGTTAAAATGGACGGGGAACACTTGCAAAAGAGTGTGCCGTCATACCCGATGTATAATGTTAGCTTAGCACATCCAGATTGCGATCGATTTGCGTTGGATTTCAGATGATTGCTATATTGACGTGTGCCATTTCCGTGGATTGCAATGCAGTGACCATAACAGCCCTTATATATATATATATATATTATTTGTATTGTAGTTTGCATATATGTATATATATATATACATTTATATATGTGAAAACTTCAATAAAAAAATAATATAACAAAATCCGATTTGAAACGGCCTGCATGGCTGCTTATTAAGTTTAGATAGAGAATAATTTATTCATCCGTCTTTGGAGACGATTGATGGCATTAAAACCGGGACCAGATCATGTCACTATCACTCTCTGTAGAAGAAGGAGTGAACCTTTGCACTTTGCCCCTTTGCCACCCCGGCTCCGTCTCCCGCCCTGAATCTATTTTTCCAGGGCTCAGAATAGATGGAGAACAGCAAAGAATTGAGAAAGAACACTCGTGGAACTAAGCAACTGACCGGTCATCTGGATGAGATGCAATCACCACAGGCGCAAGTCGACCACGAATAGGCTGTGCAAATCTTAAGTTATTATTGGGTATGACAGAGCACTCTATTTAAAGTTAATTCCTTCCACTTCAACCCAATATATGTGTTAAATTTTGGGCTATTAACAACGATCAAATGGTAATCCTTGTGGAAATCCGGCAATTCGTCACAACCTTTCAAAAAATCCTCCATAAATTGGCTACGGGAAGCTTTAATTCTTTTACCATTATTGCACATTACAGTATACAAGTTTAAAGGTAATCCAAAGTGTTGATGTCATTTCGGTTTGTCTTGCTTTCGAGTATTGATTGCACATCATTGGACATGCTACGCCCTTCCAATGCTGTATTGTTCAAGCTGGAGGTCTATGGTGTGCTTCTCAAGACACTCATCATAGACTAACTCCAGTTGACCTACATCTACACAGGCCCACAGAAAATAGGTACGATGAATAAGAGACTTCTAAAGCTCGATTACTAATATAGTCTATAATAATATATAATCTTTTAATTATATATATAGTCTATAATCGATAGCTCACTCAATGGCCACGCTGCTTCGTGTGGGAGCTGCACAGCAAACACACTCAACCTTTCGAATCTGTTCTGGCTAAATTTTGCTAAATGTGCGTGCTTGTATAGTTGGCTACTGATTTTATTTAATTGAATAATTTATTTTATTTAAATATTTAATTTTATGAAAGGGAGAATTAAGAACGGTTTATTTATCATCATCACCTATTTGGTAATGCTGTCTATACAGCATCTGTAAAGTGCCTGGAAAGTGAGATCCCGCTCTCCGAGGGCGCTATACACAAAGTATTATTTTCTATGAATATTATTTTCTCACAAATCGCAAATGTATGCGTTTAAGTGAAAAGAGATAGATAGACGTATTTATTTATTCATGTTTACTCATTTATCGTGCTCCAGTATTTATGAATGAATAAATATGAGGGATGTCGAAGAGGCTTACAAGGATGCCAACTTTCAGGAAGCAGCTCAGTGCCAAGCCATTAGGAACCTTGTTGGTCAGAGAAATAAGCAAGCGCGTAAGCCTTGATAATAATAATAATAATAATAATAATAACAATAATTCACTTGATAAAGCGCCCTCAGAGAACTTAATCTCTCTCTAGACACTTTACATTTGCTGTAAAGTGAAATGCAATTGAATGGTTAATAATAAGAATAATACATCTGTACAGCACCCCCAGAGAACTGTATCTCTTTCCAGGCACCTTACGTTTGTTGCAAAGGAAGCTTGATCCGATTGTTAATGGTTGCATGCTCAATTTCAGCAGGTTATACTGTGGTTAGAGGTGACATGCATACATTGATCAGCAGAAAACCTCGGGACCAGCTCAAACACAGGGACATTTTGACCGGGTGTGCTTAGGTCGCTTGCATGTATTTCGTTTACCGATTTATAAAGTAAGGATAGAGGACATCTTTGTTTATCGCCGTTGCAATAGTACTTCAAAATCGAGTGCTTGAAAAATGTAAGCGCACGATGAGCGATGAGCAAAGTTCAATTAACACAAAGGTGTCACGTCTAGTGTCTTTCGACGACCTTCTGCGTGACATGTGCTATTATGGAAGTTATGTGCGGAAAGCTGACCGTCGCTAATATCAATCGGCTCTGTATTTGGCATCTGAAGAGTAACAAGCGTTGTGACACAATACGAGATCGCCTGCTCACGTTTCCTTTGCACGCATAATGAGCACTCAGGTCGGCAACTCTTTTGCTTCTTTTCCAAAGCCAGATCTTCGCGGGCAGAAGATCGAGAGCTCGGTGTGCAAGGAAAATGACGTGAATTCGAATCGCAAAGAGAAAATAAATACGCTGACCTTATAAGTGAGTGCGTGCAGATAACACGCGATCTTCAATGTCACCGATCGCTTCAGCGCCCCGACTATCACGCCGAGACAGAATCTCGTTACCTCAAACAAGATACGAGTGATTGCCGGTCTATCGACCTGTGCAGTTGAGCGCTCATGGTTGGTGTAAAACTCGCAGCTAGGCTTGTCTTTCGTGAGCATTGCTGTTGCCACATCACACCACCTCTCACCGACTTGGGCAGACTATCAATCATACAGCACATTGACTTCAAGCTTCTGTCACTCACTGTTAGGACCCTTCATTCTTTGGCAGAAGCCTACATTTAATACAGTTGTGGCCCGGGATATTGCAATAGATGGCAGTGCATTGCAAGAGAAGGGCCAGTGCAAGTGAAATTTTGAAGAAGAACTATTGCAGTGTAATTTCATGTGTAATAAAAGGAGCTTTTAGGAGATGATATTTGTTTACGCTGTGGAATGCTGTGGATTACGGTATTGGCCCGGGCCGCTGCAATCTTATTTCAGAGGATTTTGTGAGAACGCATGAGTGGAATCCCGCGAAATGCTTTGGGTAAATTTTAAGTAGCGTAGCTTGATATTGTAAACTGTTTGGGCTTCGTGCAGCTGGGTTTTGGTGGATTTGAAGGGAACTTAACTGACTCTTGGTAGATTAAGGTCGATTGCAGGACCGACCTCCGGCATTGAAGTTTATTTGCATACGCGCACACGGTCAGGTTGGTTTTTGCTTCGTTAGAGTGAACTAATAATAACGCAATAATAATGCACTTGATAAATCGCCATTAGAGAACTCAATCTATATCTAGGTGCTTTACGTATGCTGCAAATGGAAACGCGATTGAATAGTGAGTAATATCATGCTTGATAAACAACATGAATAACATGGTTAGGGATAGTATGCACAGGGTCAGCATGCAAGTGTGGTTAGTGGCAGCATGCACAAGGTCAGCCCGCATAACCACACAAAGAATGAACCACAGGGACCCACTCACTCTATGCTGTCCTTAATAGGTGTGTTTTTAAGTTCTTTTTCAATGTGGTCAAGTCAGGGGATGCTCTGACGCAAGTCGGGAGTGAGTTCCAGGCTTTTGGAGCGTACGAACTAAATGCACGGTCTCCAAAGCATTTGAGGTTTTTACGATTTATTAATAAACTGTTGGATTCCAAAAAGCGGGTGGTACAGTGGGTGGACAGTGCTTGGCCTGGTGGGTGAGTAAATCTGAGAGATAGGCTGGAGCCAAAGAGTGAAGTGACCTAAAAGTGAGCGACAAAATCTTGAAGTCGATCCGTCGCTTGACTGGTAGCCAGTGCAGGTCGGCGAGAAGTGGAGTAATGTGGCAACTGCGAAGCTCACGACAGACAAGCCTAGCTGCAGAGTTTTGCACCAGCTGTAATCACCTGATTGCACATGCCGGTAGGCTAGCAAGCAGTGAGTTACAGAAGTCGAGACGGGATGTCACATGTGCATGGACCAACTTAGATGTAGTATCTAAACAAGCCCGAGTTTCAACAATGCTATGTAGCTGAAAGTAGGCAGACTTGATTGTGCAGCTGATGTAATGGTCTAACCAAAGATCTCTTTGGAACAGGACACCTATATTTCGAGCAGATTAAACGGGAGATAAGCTGGCAGAGCCAATTGTGAGCGTGAAGTGGATTGCAGTGGATTTCGGTCATTCGGAGAACCCGCACAAATACATAGTTGTTCGAGAATATTCGTGGTTTCCGTACCTCAGCTGTCTGGCCGTCGGGGCGTCAACCAGTAGGCTGGTCCGATGAATAAATAAGTAAATAAGACTGGGAGCAACTTCTGAAATAGCCGTATGACGCCGAGACACGTGAGCAGCGTGATTTACGACAAATTACGAGCGTGGTCATTATGCGACGTACGACCGCCTGGCCTGGGGCCTGACCGCAGTCGCTCTATCTCGAGGAGCAGTAATTGGCCGTCGGCTGCGTGTCCGAGCGCTGAGCGCGAGCTGCAGTCTGTGCGTCTGTGCTGAAATTGCGATCACTCGATGCCTCTGTGCTGCGTTTGAACGAGTGTTTTCGTTGGCATCTGCCGTAAAGTCATTCGTAGAGTGCAGGCTATAAATATATCTATATAAATAAATATAATTAAATATAAAGTACAATTATTATCATTATCATTATTATTTATAATTATAATTACAATTATAAATATTATAATTATATCATTATTTATAAACTTATAAAGTGCAGGCTATTGGCTTGTGCTTTTCTATTACCAAGCTGCTGTCGCAGCGCTGCTCGCAGGATTCGCCGAACGCTCAGCGCTCTATGACGTCGGTGCGGGCTCACTCCGCGCTTCCGGTGCGTCTACGTCACGTGGTTTTCGCTGCAGGTGAAGGTCGCGCTCGTGGTTACGGTACGGGGATGAGCAGCAGTCGCCGCAACGAATCGATGACCCGGAAGGTAATCGATCCCTTGATGTATTTATAGTTAACATGCTGACCTTCTCGTAGCATGTAATCTTCAAGGTGAAGTGTTTCCTGGTTTAAAAAGACAACATCTTTTTGGGGAGAATAAAAAGATTTATAACGTTGCACTTTTGATGTATGCCAATGGCGTCAAACGATGCGCGGTGCTTATTTTAACTTAAGCTGCATTCGAAAATGTATTTGACTTGTAAAAATGTATTTGACGTTAACTTTGCATATCGCACGTCGGGAGGATGCAACATTGCTATGCTGTAGAATTTCCCTGTTCCGAAGAATAGTGTTTTAAAAAAAACACGCTAGAAAACAGCTGACGGGTCAAAAAGCGCACCCGATCGACGCACGTTCGCCGACAGTGCACACGTGTTGCGTTCGCTGTAGGCGATCAGGCGAATGTCGCGCTCGCGGTTACAGAAGATGAGCAACAGATCAGACGTGGCCGCCGCCACCGAGTTTGGGAAGAAACTCTCTTTTTTGCGGCTCAAAAGTTAAAGGGCTCCGCCTCACCCTCCTCCTTCCCGTCCCTCCCCCTCCTTCCCCTTTCCTTCGCATCCCTTCCTCCTTCTTCCCCTCCCGCCTTCCTGGACGGTGACTCAGAAGCGGCTGGCAGGGAAGGATACCTTCTGTCAGAAGGCGGAAGTGCGACAGTGCTTGCCAACGCTGGCGGTGCACTCCCGGCGGCGAAGATGCTGCCGCACTTCGATCGCGGCAGCTCAAATGTGTCAAGTTTGGAGAGAGGCTTTGGGAGACGGCGGTTAAAATCGATCTGCGGAAGGAGACGATCGCATCTTTCGCTTAGGTTGCCAAGACAAAAAAAAAGCTGGGAGGTAGGCTGATCCAGTTGGTCATTATTCGGGCATGCTGTTTTCGTTGCAAGAAGCGATAGCACTTCCGGAAAGACTGGCGAAGCGTCACCTCCCCCGAGACGCTCCCTGAAAGATGCGTCCGCAAGGTGGCGGCGCCAACGTAAGCGCAACGTAAACGCAGAGGGCAACGCCCGCGGACGCTACGATGCAGCGACGAAGGGCGCGAGGTCGGAGGGACGTCCTCGCGCGCGCGGACGTCTCCTAGCCACAACGGCAACGCTCAGACGATCGGGCTCGATCGATCGTTTAATGCCAGCACGGTGCGCTAGCGCTTGCCCGCAGCTTCGGAGCGGCGGCGGCGGCGGCGTGCGCCGACGCTGCACGCGAACGGCGACGCAGACAATGACGAAGGACGAGTTCCTGCCGCCGCCGCCGCCGCAGCCGAGCGCGGCTGGACCGGTGCGGACCGGAAACGGAAAGGAGCGTCACGAGCAGAGGCGACCAGAGGAGAAGAGCAGGCGGCACAAATAAACGAGGACGTCGTTCTCGTCGTCAAGCGCGCGCTGCGCTGCCCTGCAGAGGGCCCGGATATCAGAGCGCGAGCGTAGCCGCAGCGAGGAGCAGCAGCGATCAGAGCAGGAGCAGGAGGAGCAGGAGGAGGAGCGGAGGCAGAGAAGTGCAGGACGTCATGGACGCCGCCGCGCTCTTTTGTGCGGTCGTGGACGTCGTGGACGCCGCCGCCGTGGCGTTGGCGCTGGCGGTACTCGAGACAGTCGGACATGTCGACAGCACGGACGTTGACGTCGTATCGGCTGCGGCCGTCGGTCCGGTCGTTAAAGGAGGCGTGGTCACATCAGCCAGCGTGACGTTTGCGCTGTTGCAGAGAGCGGACGAACAGTAGCACTTGACGCTCGTTATGCCTGAGCTCGCCAGGGCTGGAGTGGTCGAGTCCGCGCAGCCGAGCGCCGCCGATGCGTTGGTGGCGCATTGGCGTGAGTACGTCAACACTGTTAAATTTCCATTAAATTAAATTGTGTTAAATTAAACAAAATTATGTTAACATTAATTTAATTAAATTTTGTGAAATTCTCGTTAGCGGCCGGCGTGGTTTCTTTGGGCGAACGAAGCGACCGGCGGCCGACAGCCGAGGCGCGCGGCGCCTCTGTCGCGAGTTCGGCGAGCTCGCGTCGGCAGTGCACCGGACTCGCTGCCGACGCTCTTTCGCGGCGGCGTCCCAGTCGCCACTTACCCGCCCCCGGTAAAACGGTGAGGGTGCTCATGCACGGCACGCCGGGGCACGTCACAGTCGCCCGATTGGTGGCGTTAAAAGGATCGGCGCAGCCGTTGCCGCTGCACGAGTAGCACTGGGCGTCCGCTGAAAACCGTCGAGAGCGTGAGCGAGAGCGAGCGAAGCTCACTGAGACGGGCAGAATCCGCAAGCGGCACTGGGTTCGGCGACGAAGGCAGCTTCGCGGCGGCTTAGTAGGAGACGCGTCTCCGAGGGAGCCTATCGATTGGGGCACAAGCGATCCAATAGACTATCGGAGATTAACAATCTTAAGGCAATTATAATTAATTATTTAATAAAAATAATTATTATTAATATTATTATTAAAAAATGAGTGTTCAATCGAATTAATTATTATTTAATTGTTATTATTAATTATTATTTTGTTATGTATAATTTACATTGTATACTTTATTTTATTTTAATTTTTATTATTACTTAATACCGTATGATAATAATGATTAATCTCAATCTTAATTAAGATTAACCAATAATCTTGAGGCGGACCAATCGATCGGTCTGCTTCGTCTTCTTTCGAGCAATGCACTCGGCGGCGGCGGCGGGGGCGGCGGGGGCGGCGGGGGCGGCGGGGGCGGCGGGGGCGGCGGGGGGGGCGGGGGCGGCGGCGGCGGCGGCGGCGGCGGCGGCGGCGGCGGCGGCGGCGGCGGCGGCGGCGGCGGCGGCGGCGGTGGCGGCGGTGGCTGCACGCGCCGCAGAGCGGCGAGCGAACGCCACTCGCACCTTGCTCGGTGGACATCGCTGTCGTCCAGCCTCGTTCGGGCTCCACATGGGGGCCGCCATGCCGCTCGCTCGCACTCGGGAGGCAATGCACAGAATCAACAGAATCACCTCGACCACGGCCTCGACCGCGGCCTCGATCGTCGAGCTTGCGATCGTTCTTCTGGTGGATGTTTCAAAGTTTCGGGCCGGTTTTCCAAAGAGTTTGACCGCGCGCGCGACTAGGATCCCGAAGTGCTAACAAGGTAGATAAGCCTGAGATGAGGCGACAGCGCTGCTACGCGAAACTTCGTAGTTCGCGCCGGAGTGGAGAACTGCGATTCCATTCGTACTCTTTGGATGCTTCGGACATGCTCGGACATGCTCGGCCGGGTGCGGCGGTCGCACGGTCGAACCGCAGGCGCGCGCAGCCGACGACGTCGCGCCGGCTTCTTGCCGCCGTGTGCGCGCGCCGCCGAACCACGCCGGGCCCTGAGCGGCCCGTCCCCGCTGACGCGACGCGGAGCCGCTGGCAGCGGCCTCCGCGAGTGGCTAACGCTGATCCACGACGGCTTGGCTCCTCCGTACCGAGGCTAAACGGCTGCACCCGTTTCAGCCTCCTCGTGCCCTTAGGTTCTGTGTGGAGAATAAATTAGCTGTCCCATTCCTCCGCTTAAAGACAGTTGGCGACAGAAGCTTTGGCTCTGCAGGTCCTAGACTGAGGAACTCGCTTCCACAATTCTTGCGCAACGACAACTACTCTCCAACTGCCGACTGTGGCACATCTTTTTCAGCGGTCCTGAACTGCTACTTCTATGCTACTCACTACCTCAACTGCTCTCCTGACTCTGCTATGCTTACCACGTTCACTTTGTTGCTTGAGACAAAGTCTGTTGGCTACCGAATGGGAGCGGGTTGAGAACAAGAAAAAGAGAGCAGCAGCAGAAGCAGCGGCAGCGTGAAGGCAATTTAGCCTTTGAGCGAGACTGCGAGATCACGAAGAATTTCCCGATCTTACAATCGAGGGGGAGGAAGGTGAAAGTAGCAGCGCGCGTCCCAGCGATGCCGCGATGCCGCGCGACCCAGGGGGGCGATGTAAATATAGCTATACCAACATATCTGTAGATGATCAAAATGATCAGAGTACATCAGATGTACAGATCTGTAGATGTAAATATAGCTATATGTAGATCCATTCCACGATGCCGGGGCGAATGTTCCAGGGATGCCGGGGCGAATGTTCCAGGGATGCCGGGGCGAATGTTCCAGGGATGCCAGGGTGGATGTCCCAGGGATGCCGGGACGGTGCTTCCACGCTACGAACGGCTGTCGCATCGTAGCTGCGCGGCAAAGTGACTCTGCTGCACGAATGCCCTTACGACCGTCGTCACAGCGCTAGTGACGCTGAACTGATGTTCGTGAAGCACCTTGCTCGTCCATCGAGCTGGAAATACCGGCAAATGCGGTGCTCGAACCTTAGAGCTCGGCTGACTAATGACCCTAATCGTATTCGCGATCTTGCGCAGGCGCTTCACAATCGAAGGGAGCTGAAGCAGTGAAGGTGAAGGTGAAGGACAGTGAAGAGGGCCCGGCTTGGAAACGATGGCGAGACCCTCCATCGCCGTCGCGCACTCCGAGCGTTGAGTTCGATGCATGCTGCCGGCGCGAGCGGCTACCGATGTCCTGCGCCTGTCCTGCGCGGAATGCAAGTGCTCGTTCGACGCGCCCGGGGCGCAAACTGGCGTTGGCTTAAACACTAGAGCGAAGATCTCTAACCATTATGTCTCGTTTGCTTTTTTTGCGGTCCATCGACTGCAATGGTCGTGACATTGGCCGGATCCCAATAATAAGCCGAGCGTTCAGGAGCAGCCGGTGCCATCGTCGCCAGCCGCGCGATGGACGTGGTCCGGCCGCCGTAGCTACGGGCCCGGCGTTTCTTTCGCGCTGCCCTGGCCGCTGGGCAAACACCGGGGAGCAGCCAACGGGCACCGATCGGCAGACCTGCCGCTCAGTGGCCTTGCTACGCTGGCGAAGATTGGCCGCGATAAGCGCGTTTCGGCGTGCGAATATTTTAATCTTATGATTCCGCGAGAGCGATCCCGGCGATCGGCGCCGGCGAACGCATCGCGTGCGCCGCTGCCGCCGCCGCCGCCGCGCTGACCTGCGGCGGCGGCGGCAGCGGCGGGCGGCGCAACTCGATCGAGAGCCGAGCGACGAGGCCGGTGAAGCGGGTGTCGCGAGGGTGCGCCGCTCCGAAACGCTTGCTTCGAGGAAAACGGCACTCCGCCGTACCTTGTGCGGCGATCAGGCACAGCAGCAGAGCCAGCAGAGTGGCAGCACCTGCCTCCAAAGTGAGCGACGCCATTGGCACCAAGTCGGCAGAACCGGCGGTCGATCTGAAAGTAGCGACCAAAGTCGCATGCAGCGACCACAGACCGAGCTGCCATCGCCGCAGCCGCAGTCTCGCACGCGCGCACGCGCGCGCCCACCTCCTGCAGACTTGTCTGCCGCCGCGCTTCTCCTTCGCTCTTTGCTGGACTCCTCGGCTTCTCCTTCGCTCGACGAAGCGGCAGCATCGCCGCCGTCGTACCTGTGGACGGCGACAATGGTCAGTCGATAACGCGCAAAGAGCCGCCGCCGCCGGATGAGCGATTGCATTGATTGTCATTCGTGCGGTCGTGGCTCCAGCCCGAAGCTCCAGGATTTTCTGCTTGGCGAAACAGGACAGAGCTTCCGCGAGCGAAGACGCCATCGTCCATTGCCGACCGCCACTTTTCTTCTTTTGCTTTCAAAGCTGCTAGCTGATTGGCCGCCTGCGCTCGCACTCAGGGCGGCCGGCCGGCCGGCCGGCCGGCGAACGCTCTCAGCCGCCGACGAAATCGGGCAATCTGCCACGCCAACACATCTCGCGGCAATCATCGACTGCCTCGGCGACCCGGAGGCTCCGCCGCCAACGGACGCATGCACGCGCGTCCGGCGAAGCCTCCGTCGGACGGCGAAGCCTCCGCTTTGAAGGCGGCATTTGGCCGGGAGTGGCAAAGTGTGCACCGCCCCGCCGTGCTTCGCTCTCGGCTCTACGAGCAGACGGCAGCGACTGCTCGTAGGGCTTGTTGGCTGCGGTGTGCTAAAGTTGTGCGTTTTTTGCTAAACGTGTGGTTTGCTAAAGTTAGGATGTATTGTGCTTTCGCTATTGTGCGAAAAATGCATTGCTGACACTTGTGAACGCTTGTTCGTTGCGCCGAGCTGGTTTCGTCTTGTAGTTAAGGCGCTCGCACCGACCAAGCTCTGGCTGAGGTCGCGGGCTCGAGGCCCAAGGCATACGCAAAGCGCCTGAAAAGAGATTAATTTCTCTCGGTGGTGAAATGCTCGAATTTTCACGCCTAAACTCGTCAAGCCGAGAGCCGTTTGAATTTTCTTACGAGTTAGCGAAAGCCACCCCGAGACGGTAGCGTCGCGGAGCGGAGAATAGCCGCCGCCGCCGCCGCCGCCGCCGCCGCCGCCGCCGCCGCCGCCGCCGCCGCCGCCGCCGCCGCCGCCGCCGCCGCCGCCGCCGCCGCCGCCGCCGCCAGTAAGCGCGGCGGGACCGCGTCCTCCTAGGCT
This sequence comes from Cristatella mucedo, assembly GCA_009760855.2. NCBI lineage: Eukaryota > Metazoa > Bryozoa > Phylactolaemata > Cristatellidae > Cristatella > Cristatella mucedo. The sequence continues at coordinate 58,407 of WPIO01000230.1, read as the reverse complement.
CTGCGGTCAGACGGGACGGCGACGCTCTTTAGGAGCCCGGAAGCCCTGGAGCTGGCGGAGTGCGCCGACGACGCGTCCCGCCGCGCCAGCCGCGAGAGCGCCATCCGGTGAGCGCCAGCAGGGCGTCGAGCGATGGCCGCGCTCCCGGCGTTTTCTTCCGATGGGGGTAGCGTGCAGCGGTTTCCGGCGACGCCGTCTTTTCCCTCTTTTCGCTCGTACTTTACGGCTCGTTAGCTAACGGTTACCAAATTTGGGCGACTGCGGCTCTTCCGATTTACGCCCATGACCCATGACCCATGACCTATGATCGCAGGCCCCGATGGGGCCAGCGACGCACGCATGATTGGGCTGAGCCATAAGTGGGCCAGCATTTTTCATCTCGATGGGTAGAAAGAAAGAGGCAAAAGCTCAGGGTTCGCGATAAGAGCCGCTAAATAGTGGGGGCCTCGTTTCGAGCCAGCGGCCGCCTCGTTTCGAATAAGCGGCCGCCACGTTTGCACGACAGGCTCGAAGAAAAGATTCTTCGCACGACGCCCCTTCGCTCTCCTCGCGCCACCGCGCACGCGACAGAGCTGCAACTGCCGCCAGAGCTGAGCCAGAGGACGCCGCGATCGTCGTTGCCCGCGATCGCGATCGCGCCGCCACCGCGACGCTCGAGGACAACTGAGTGATGCGATCGCGATGAGCGGTAGCTGCTCTGCTGCCGCTCTTCACGCGCGCTCCCGCTCTTACCTCGACGGCGGCAGCTTACATTTGTACGCGTTCGCTCGTGGCTGGGCAGAACCGGATGTCGCGTCCTGGTCCCGTGCCGCCGCCCCTTCAACGACGACTCAAAAAAACGTTGACTAAACACAAGGCTCGACGATATATGCAACGGCCTTTTTTTCTACAGCCGCTCGGAAGAGCTGATCGATGGCTGCCCTACTCGTCGCTCGCAGTCGGATCGCCAGGATTGCCCGCTGCAGGACTCGAACCGACCGCTTGGGCAGTGAGAGCTCCACTCTGCTCTGCCGCGCTTCTGCCGATCTCTCCAACCTTCCGTCGAGCTGCGGCTGCCTGCACCTCCGCGGGCGCGTCCGGCGCTCCTTGCCCCGGACGACAAGAATGGAGCTGGTCAGCCATTCTCAAGCGCAACTTTCAGGATGCGATGATGCGAGAGCGGAGACGAGATGAGAGCGGAGATGAGATGAGAGCGGAGATGAGATGAGAGCGGAGATGAGATGAGAGCGGAGATGAGATGAGAGCGGAGATGAGATGAGAGCGGAGATGAGATGAGAGCGGAGATGAGATGAGAGCGGAGATGAGATGAGAGCGGAAATAAGATGAGAGCGGAGATGAGATGAGAGCGGAGATGAGATGAGAGCGGAGATGAGATGAGAGCGGAGATGAGATGAGAGCGGAGACGAGATGAGAGCGGAGATGAGATGAGAGCGGAGATGAGATGAGAGCGGAGACGAGATGAGAGCGGAGATGACGCGGAGGCGAGGCGGTCGCATCCACGAATCCGATTATTCGCAGACTCATCGCTTGCCAAGCGTAGGCAAACTCGAAGAACTGGGATACCCAGCAGATAAACTGTTGCTAAATATCTCGAAACCACGACAAGTGGGATATTTCGAATTTCTTGAAACGGTGAAATGTCAAGCCCCGCATGATGCAAAGCTTAATTGCTACCTAATTTTATTATCTTGAGGCTTTTTGAATTGGACGATCAGACATTTTCTGTGCGCACTGACATTATGGTGGGCTATATACTGCCGTATCGTAGCGAACGTCGAATAATTGTAGGTATAATTAACGGACTTACGCAAATGTCAACCCTAACCATGTTATTCATGTTATTTATCGAGCGTGATATGACTCCCCACTCAATCGCGTTTCGCTTCGCAGCAAATGTAAAGCGCCTAGAAAGAGATTGAGTTCTCTGAGGACGATTTATCAAGTGCGATATTATTATTACTATATAAACTGTGCTACGTGTACATAAGGCCTCAAACTAATTCGCTGTTCACATTGGCTTTTGCTGCAACTCAAGTGCCGCCTCGGTGCTGCAACGTAACGGACTATTGTAGGCTAGTTTTCTTGCGTTCACTGCTGGAGCGCACTTGACTTCGTTGAGCTGCGGCTGCGGATGCTCGCGCCACCGCGCGCGCTTCTGGCGTCTGTTCCGGATGACGAAAATGGCGCTGCTCAGCCACCCTCAAGCCGACAAACAGATATGGTTTGGCGCGGCAGTCTGCTACTGTCGGCTAGGCTGCGTGCATCAGTGCAGCTTCCTCGATCATTAGCCGTCGGGCAACGAGGCCCAAGTTCGGTAAAAACTTTCGTCGCGTCTGTAAGGACCGGCACCACTCAGCTCGGACGGCTTTTGCGCAAAGGAAATTCAATTAGCCGCTACAGGACCAGCGCTTAGCAGCAGGAAACTTTGGTTGGAAGCTACTTCTGACGGACGGCGTTCACAAGCTGTTAGCAACGTTTCCTTCATTCCGACGGGCAACGTTTACTTTCGGCGGGCAACGTTTTCTTCGTTCTAACGGGCAGCGTTTAATTTCTACGGGCAGCGATTCCTTCCTTCCGACGGGCAGCATTTACTTTTAATGGGCAGCGTTTACTTCCTTCCAACGGGCAGCGTTTCCTTTCTACGGCCAGCGTTTCCTTCCTTCCGACGGGCAGCGTTTTCTTCCTTCCGCCAGGCAACGTTAACTTTCTACGGGCAGCGTTTCCTTTCTTGCGACAGGCAGCGTTTCCTTTCTTGCGACAGGCGTTAACTTTCTACGGGCAGCGTTTCCTTTCTTGCGACAGGCGTTAACTTTCTATGGTCAGCGTTTCCTTCCGACGGGCAGCGTTTACATTTTATGGGCTGCGTTTCCTTCGTTTCGACGGGCAGCGTTTATTTTCTATGGGCAGCGTTTTCTTCCGTCCGACAGGCGTTTACTTTTTACGGGCAGTCTTCTTTCCTGCCGGCGGGCAGCGTTTACTTTCTACGGGCAGCGTTTTCTTCCTTCCCATGGCAGCGTTTACTTTCTACGGGCAGCGTTTTCCTCCTTCCGACGGGCAGCCTTTCCGTTTAACTTGCACCCTTGCCTTTCTTTCGACGGGAAGTATTTATTTTCTACGGCAGCGTTTTTTCCACCCGATAGGCGTTTACTTTTTACGGGCACGGTTTTTTTTCTGCCGACGGGCAACGTCTAGTTTCTAGGGGCAGCGTTTTTTCCTTCCGATGGGCAGCGCTGAATTTCTACGGGCAGCATTACCTTCCTTGAGACGAGGCAGCGTTTACTTTCTATGGGCAGCGTTTCTTTCCTTCCGACGGGCAGCGTTTAGTTTCTACGGGCAGCGTTTTCTTCCTTCCCATGGCAGCGTTTACTTTCTACGGGCAGCGTCTCTTTCCTTCCGACGCGCAGCGTTTTTACTTTCTACGGGTAGCGTTTCTTTCCTTCCGACGGGCAGCGTTTACTTTCTACGAGCAGCGTTTTCCTCCTTACGACGGGCAGCGTTTACTTTCAACGGCCAGCTTCTTCTTCCTTCCGACGGGCAGCATTTACTTTTACGGGCAGCGTTTCTTTTCTTCCGACGGGAAGCGTTTACTTTCTACGCGCAGCGTTTCTTTCCGTCCGAAGGGCAGCATTTACTTTCTATGGGAAGCGTTTTATTCCTTCCAATGGTCAGCGTTTCCGATTTACTTGCACCGTTGCCTTCCTTCCAACGGGAAGCATTTATTTTCTACGGGCAGCGTTTTTTCCATCCGATAGGCGTTTACTTTTTACGGGCACGGTTTTTTTCTGCCGACGGGCAACGTCTAGTTTCTAGAGGCAGCGTTTTTTCCTTCCGGTGGGCAGCGTTGAATTTCTGTGGGCAGCATTACCTTCCTTGAGACGAGGCAGCGTTTACTTTCTATGGGCAGCGTTTCTTTCCTTCCGACGGGCAGCGTTTACTTTCTACGAGCAGCGTTTTCCTCCTTCCGACGGGCAGCATTTACTTTTTACGGGCAGCGTTTCTTTTCTTCCGACGGGTAGCGTTTACTTTCTACGAGCAGCGTTTTCCTCCTTCCGACGGGCAGCATTTACTTTTTACGGGCAGCGTTAATTTTCTTCAGACGGGTAGCTTTCAATTTCAACGGGCAGCGTTTTCTTCCTTCTGATGGGCAGCGTTTACTTTCTACTGGAAGCGTTTCCTTTCAACTGGAGCGAGAATTCGAGTACCCGAGGAGCGCAGTTCATGCAGCTTTGCCAGGAAAGCGCTCGAATGGAACGATCAGGTGGACGAGTGACTGCGAGCTACTCTCTCAGGCTCTCTTAACTAAATAACCACCCGTCACCTTCCGCGTCACCTCTGGCGTCACCTTCGGCAGCTAGCCACCGGTGTCACCTTCCGCGCGTCAACTCAGGCGTCACCTTTTGCAGATTGCCTCTCGGACCCTGCCGGATGTTCAGTAGGCTAAGTAACAGAAATGGCCCAAGCGACGCTGCCTCGATTCGGTGGCTGCCGAGTTTTGTCAGCTAGCTCAATGAGTGATGAGAGCGCTGAACGGCAAAGGTGGCTGCTGCTGGCTTTGCGTCCGCGGATCGGGCTGTGCGAGAGCCAGCTTCAGCCGACTTTTGATTTTCTCGCTTTAGCGTATCGGCCCGAGCGCGACGCCTCGCTTCGCAAGCTTCTGCGCTCACGCGAAATCGTCACGCGTGTCCACTCGCTCGCCCGCGTGCGACTACATCACTTGATCTAAAGCGCGCATCATTTGCCGGCACTCAGCGTTCGTCACGTGGCCACACGGCTGGAGCCGTACTCGAATAAACATTCGAGTCACATTTCTCTCAGGGCGCTCTAGTAGCACTGTGCAATTACCGGCGACCGTCATTTCTCGCTCACGAGTCGCGCGCCGCCGCCTTCGCCGACCCGTGCGATCAGTGCTCTGGCGACGGCTCCGGTCGTCCGGTGGGCAGGACGGCGGAAAGACGCGAAGTGCCGTCGCTACCGCGATAAGACGGCTGGACTGCACTCGGAGGCTGCGGCCTCAAAAAATTAAACCTTAAATGGAATCTCAAGTAATTAAATATTAAACTAAATAATTAATAATTTAATTAATTAATTAATTATAATGTTATATATATTAAATATAAACCTTGTTAACACGCTGCGGCCTATTAGCAGCGTGTTAATAAGATTTAATTTTCGGAAACGACTAGCGGGTACTAGCGTTCGATTGACTTTTATTGGCGATGCAGTTAGAAAGTTGCGGGTAGAGAGAGAGAGACAGAGAGACAGAGAGACAGAGAGACAGAGAGACAGAGAGACAGAGAGAGAGAGAGAGAGAGAGAGAGAGAGAGAGAGAGAGAGAGAGAGAGAGAGAGAGAGACAGACAGACAGACAGACAGACAGACAGACAGACAGACAGACAGACAGACAGACAGACAGAAAGAGACAGACAGACAGACAGAGAGACAGAGACAGAGAGAGAGACAGAGAGAGAGAGAGAGAGAGAGAGAGAGAGAGAGACAGACAGACAGAGAGACAGAGAGACAGAGAGAGAGAGAGAGAGAGAGAGAGAGAGAGAGAGAGAGAGAGAGAGAGAGAGAGAGAGCTTTTCTTTGCCTCGCTTAACACTGTCGTTTGTTGTTGGATATCTACATCTATCTACAACGTACATACACTCACAAACATTTAATCTACAGCATACATACGTACGTACGTAAGTCGCAATCGGATGTTAAGCTCCGTGTCGGGCTCGTTCTATGGAGTGGCGCGCTTCGATTATGGAACGGCAACCGCATAGTGACATATAGAAAGCTGCTACAATATAAATATAACTATATTATGTAATAACCGTTCGAATAGGAGTCATGAGAGCCTCACCTCCTGCCGACAACGCTGGCAGGAGGCGAGGCTAAAATTCTGCTGTGGATCGACGCCAGAACGCCGTGGGCGCGGCTCCCGAACCTGCGGGGGGGGGGGAAGCTTTGCGTCTCTCGGCGCTCAGCGTTCTCCATTATTCGCGGGAAAACTTTCGAAAACTCTTGCCGCAACTACAGAGTTCAGGCAATTGCCACCCTGGCTTGGCCTAGGGGCTAAGACGCTCGCCTTTACGACCGGGATCTGACGGTGCTGACCTTTACCGACGAAGGTCGTGGGCTCGAGCGCCGCGGCGCATGTGAAGCGCCTCGTTCGAGAGTAAGCTCTCTTGGGGCCTTATACAAATGAATTAGTATAGTGACTATATATTTTGTGAAAATTAAATACCTTAGTCTTTAGTGTCCCTTTAAAGTGGCGATGCGATCGCACTTCTAAACCATACTAATTGATTTAGCAAATAGTTTATACTTCAATTATAATTAAAAAGTAACTATTTACTTACTGTGTATTATTATTATTTTTACGCTGGATTTGAGAAATGTATTTGAGGTGGTCAAGGAATTAAAACGGTCTAGGGCAGGCAGTTTTCATGGCCAGTTTCTCCTGCAAGCTGCAACACTTTACTTTTTGCAGCCTCATCTATCACTTTATGCAAGTCAACGAGGCTGGTCAGTCATCTAGACTTAACTCGGCATCGCTAGGTGCACGGTCGGCCGGCTTTGAGCAGGCGGCAAGTCGATTTTAAGTAACGGTTAAAGGTCGGCCGATCGAGCGGCCTCGCTTCGCAAAGCACCATACGTGCTGCGGGCGGCCGTCGCTCATCTAGCGCGGTCGGCGGCGGCGGCGGCGAGCGCTGCACGAACGCCGCCTCCTCCGCCGCGGCCGCTGCAGGAGTCGAACCGACGACGGCCAAACCCACAGGATCGTAACGCCTCGTCGCGCCGCTGCCGAGCGTCGACCGGTGCCGGCAAACGGCTCACCGGTCGCGCGCGCGCGTGCGACCGCTGGTCTCGGCGATCTCAGTCCAGCGGAAGCTCGCTGGCGACTGCTCGCGTGCTAGCCCGCGCTCGGGCGTGCTCGGTCGCGAGTTGGAGGCGTGGAGGCGGCAGCGGCGAGAGCAGCATCGCAGAGTTCGTGCCGCTGGGAGAGCGTTTCGAGGAGCCACTCTTGCGAAGACTTCCCTTCGTATTCCGACCGACGGACAGTCGCGCTCGTACAAGACTTATAGGCGCCGCCGCGCACCTGCAGCCACTGCACTTAATTTTGGCGGCAGCCAGGTACCCTGTCCTTGGCACGAAAACGCTCGCCCTCCGCGCTCCGGCGCTCGGGCTCAGCGCTCCGCCGCCGCCGCCGCCGCTCGCCACGCCAAGGCGAGCGCCAGATGCCGTCGCCGCGGAAAACAAGGAGAAACACCGTAAAAAACAGTCCAGCTTGGGTCACCACTTGAAGGCGCGCCACGCCGCCCGGCGGTCGGTCGTCAATAAACCGCGCGGCGGGCGAGCGGGTTGTCGCCGGCCGACGGAGCCCGTGCGGCGAACTGCCCGGCCATCGCCGTGCGAACCCGACGCATCGGAGGGAGCGCGCGCGCGAGAGAGAGCGACTGCTGTCGATTCAAAGAGAGCTCATCGGCCCGCCCTCGTCGGATGGACGGCACCAGGAGGCAAGGCGCCCGCCGCATGCCAACCGGGGTCGCCGATTCGAGTCTTCCAGTCTTGCCTTTGCTTGTTGCTCAGTGCAAGCGCTAGTCTCAGTCGTCAAAGAGGGTTCATCTTTGGGTCAAGCAGCGGTGGCAATGGCGGCTCCGGAAAGACTCTTCCCGCTTTCGCCCCTCCACTTAGCTCCATTAAATCCGATAACTATCCGCTCTGTATATATATATATATATATATATATATATATATATATATATATATATATATATATATATATATATATATATATATATATATATATATATATATATATATATATATATATATGTATATGCTTGCCGCCGATTCTGACGTGGGATCGCGCGCTTCTCCAGCCGCTCGGCTCCGAAATGTAATATATAATATATGTATATTTATATGTTTATTAATATTATTATAATATAATATATATGTGTGTATTATATAATAATAATATTAAATATATGTATATATATTATACGTACATATATATTTAAAGACTTTCTTTTCTTAATTTTTAAGTCCGAGTCAGTGGCTGCTCTGCACGGCAGAAGCAAAGCTACTCGTCATCCGCTCTAGGCTGAGCGTCTGCGTCTAGGCATTCGCGCGAGATTCTCGCGGGAAATTGAATGAGGCAAGGTCTGGAGCGGCTGTCGAGTGGCGTCCAATTAGTCGATTTACAGCGACTCGCGCGCGGCGCTCGCACTCACCGCCGCGATCGATTTCTTTAGCGGCGCTGCGCGTCGCCGCGCAGCGGGCGAGCGCGCGGCCCGCGAGCTATGCAAAGGCGGCGGGCTGTTTGTGCGCCCACCTCGGCAGTGCTAGGCACCGATGAAAGGACGGCAACAGTGGCAGTCGCATCCAGACAATGGTGGCCAAACGCAGAGACAATGGAGGCCATATGCTTGCACGTTGCAATGTCCGTCGAGCCATCGCGTTAGAGCGGCCTTTCAGCGGCAGGCATTTTCTTGAGCTGCACTCAGATGTCCTTGGTCCCTAGAGCGACCGCCGCTCGCACCGGCCAGCTATGTATTTGCGCGCGTCCGGTTTGAGCAGCGCCGGTGGCAGTGGCGTCAGCGGCTGTGTCGGCGGCGGGGGCTCCCGCTCGCCGCCATTTCTACAGCGATAGAGCGAGCGCCATTACAGCCGCTTCCGCGGCGATACGCGCCGTTTCGTGCGTCGCTCGCGTTAGCGAGGCCGTCGTCGTTGCCTGCAGCTAGCATTCGCTAAGAATGAACGGCAGCGGCGTATACGACAAGGGCAATCTCTCTCGCTGCCTTGCTTACTGCCGATTCTGACGCGCGATCGCACGCGGCACCAGCCGCTCTGCAGCCGACCTACTGATCATTCCTAAGCGAGGTCGTGAGTCCGCGGCGTTAATTGGAAAGGGACGCACACACATTGGGGATCTTACTGAGCTATATTCGCAAGCACACAAAGTCGCTGCGCGTAGAGCTCAGTTTTGTACTCCACGCACCTCGCAAGAAAAAAATTGCTAGCTGATTTAACAGCCTCCTGCAGGAATAGCTCACACGCAACACCAAGCGCTCTTTTGGAGGAAACACGTCCCCGGATTTAGGCTACCTGCGTCTCCGGTGGGATTCGATCCAAATAGGACGGCGGAGCCCGAACAACGGAATATTTCACACACCTGACCAGAAGTCCTAAAACTGAGTAAGGCGGCCGGCGCTGTGCTACATTTGCAGCATACAATGCACATGAAGCAGCGCATAACTAGTGCTAATTAGCCGCTCTACAAGGCTCTGACGTCACCGGTAATCGTCGGGGGTCGGCTGAGAATGTGCCGTTATGAGCGCTGCGTTTGCCACCTTGTCGTGACCGGACGTGGTAGCTGCACGCAAAGTTCGTAATAGCAGCCGCCGTCGCCACCCCGGTTCCACCAAGCCACCGTTGCAGTGCGGTCCAGCGTCCATTCGTGAGAAGCACGACCTGTTGTCGTGTGTGTAGAATTCAGTGAGCAGCGGCGGAGATTCGCAGGGCAAAGACGAAGGTGGAGCGCGGATAGAAAGTACCACAGTGTCAGCGGCGGAAGTGCTCGGGCAGCGAGAATGAGAGAGAAAGAGAGAGAGGGAGCAAGAGAGAGAGAGAGAGAGAGAGAGAGAGAGAGAGAGAGAGAGAGAGAGAGAGAGAGAGAGAGAGAGAGAGAGAGAGAGAGAGAGAGAGAGAGAGAGAGAGACAGAGAGACAGAGAGACAGAGAGACAGAGAGACAGAGAGACAGAGAGACAGAGAGACAGAGAGACAGAGAGACAGAGAGACAGAGAGACAGAGAGACAGAGAGACAGAGAGACAGAGAGACAGAGAGACAGAGAGACAGAGAGACAGAGAGACAGAGAGACAGAGAGACAGAGAGAGGGAGAAAGATAGAGAGAGAGAGAGAGAGAGAGAGAGACAGACAGACAGAGACAGACCGAGACAGAGAGAGAGAGAGGCAGAGACAGAGACAGAGACAGAGACAGAGAGAGACAGAGAGAGATGGAGGGATATATATATATATATATACATATATAATATATGTTTAATATTATTATTACAATATATATATATATTATAATAATATTAAATATATATATGTTATACGTAAATATATATTCAAAGACTTTCTTTTCTTAATTTTTAAGTCCGAGTCAGTGGCTGCTCTGCACGGCAGAAGCAAAGCTACTCGTCATCCGCTCTAGGCTGAGCGTCTGCATCCAGGCATTCGCGCGAGATTCGCGCGTGAAATCAAAGGAGGCAAGGTCTGGAGCGGCTGTCGAGTGGTGTCCAATTAGTCGATTTACAGCGACTCGCGTGCGGCGCTCGCATTCACCGCCGCGATCGATTTCTTTAGCGGCGCTGCGTCGCCACGCAGCGGGCGAGCGCGCGGCCCGCGAGCTATGCAAAGGCGGCGGGCTGTTTGTGCGCCCACCTCGGCGATGCTAGGCAACGATAAAAGGACGGCAAGAGTGGCAGTCGCAACCAGACAGTGGAGGCCAAACGCAGAGACAATGGAGGCCATATGCTTGCACGTTGCAATGTCCGTCGAGCCATCGCGTTAGAGCGGCCTTTCAGCGGCAGGCATTGTTTTCTTGAGCTGCACTCAGATGTCCTTGGTCCCTAGAGCGACCGCAGCTCGCATCGGCCAGCTATTTGCACGCGTCCGGTTTGAGCAGCGCCGGTGGCAGTGGCGGCAGCGGCTGTGGCGGCGGCGGCGGCTGCGGCGGCGGCGGGGCAGGGGTTCCCGCTCGCCGCCATTTCTACAGCGATAGAGCGAGCGCCATTACAGCCGCTTCCACGGCGATACGCGCCGTTTCGTGCGTCGCTCGCGTTAGCGAGGCCGTCGTCGTTGCCTGCAGCTAGCATTCGCTAAGAATGAACGGCAGCGGCGTATGCGACAAGGGCGATCTCTCTCGCTGCCTTGCTTACAGCCGATTCTGACGCGCGATCGCACGCGGCACCAGCCGCTCTGGACCCGACCTACTGATCATTACTAAGCGGGGTCGTGAGTCCGCGGCGTTAATTGGAAAGGGACGCACACACGTTGGGGATCTTACTGAGCTATATTCGCAAGTACACAAAGTCGCTGCGCGTAGAGCTCAGTTTTGTAATCCACGCACCTCGCAAGCTCACAACAGTGCAAGCACTCTTGCGGAGGGAAACACGTCCCCACACTTAAGCTACCTACATTTAATGCGGGAAACGACCCGAATAGATGGAGCCCGAACCGGATCCTAGACTCTGACTGGAGAACTAGGGCTTCGCTTCCACCTTAACTGCAGGAATAGCTCACACGCAACACCAAGCGCTCTTTTGGAGGAAACACGTCCCCGGATTTAGGCTACCTGCGTCTCCGGTGGGATTCGATCCAAATAGGACGGCGGAGCCCGAACAACGGAATATTTCACACACCTGACCAGAAATCCTAAAACTGAGTAAGGCGGTCGGCGCTGCGCTACATTTGCAGCATACAATGCACATGAAGCAGCGCATAACTAGTGCTAACTAGCCGCTCTACAAGGCTCTGACGTCACCGGTAATCGTCGGGGGTCGGCTGAGAATGTGCCGTTATGAGCGGTGCGTTTGCCGCCTTGTCGTGACCGGACGTGGTAGCTGCACGCAAAGTTCGTAATAGCAGCCGCCGTCGCCACCCCGGTTCCACCAAGCCACCGCTGCAGTGCGGTCCAGCGTCCACTCGTGAGAAGCATGACCTGTCGTCGTGTGTGTAGAATTCAGTGAGCAGCGGCGGAGATTCGCAGGGCAAAGACGAAGGTGGAGCGCGGATAGAAAGTACCACAGTGTCAGCGGCGGAAGTGCTCGGGCAGCGAGAATGAGAGAGAAAGAGAGAGAGGGAGCAAGAGAGAGAGAGAGAGAGACAGAGAGAGGGAGAAAGATAGAGAGAGAGAGAGAGAGAGAGAGAGAGAGAGAGAGAGAGAGAGAGAGAGAGAGAGAGAGAGAGAGAGAGAGAGAGAGAGAGATAGCGGGAGAGATGGAGGGATATATATATATATATATATCTCTCGGGAGAGGTAGAGAGAGAGAGAGAGCGAAAGAGATAGATGGAAAGATAGACGGATGACAGAGAGACAGAGAGACATGGCGAGACAGAGAGATATGGAAGAGAGAGAGAGAGAGAGAGAGAGAGAGAGAGAGAGAGAGAGAGAGAGAGAGAGAGAGAGAGAGAGAGAGAGAGGTAATTTCCACGAAACAACCAAAACGCGAGGCCAACGCTACGAAACGCAAAACGCTAGCCCCTTACAAAAGCTAATCCCCTATTGGAAAAGATCGTACCAGCAATTCGATCGATCGTTCGGGTCTATTTCCTTCGAGGCTGAATTCGTGAAACTGGCGGCCGCGGTAAAAGTGAGCAGCCCGCAGAGCAGAGGATGCGCGAGCTCGGCCGACCTTGGCTGACCTCTCCTCGGCTGACCTTGACTGAACTTTCTCCGTCTCTCGTACGGGAGGTGTAGCGAGGGCGGCGGATAAATGCATCCTCGGGGCGTCATGGTCGCAATGGGGGCGGCAAAAGCGAAATGGAAATTGCGTATTTTCTGAAAAGATTTTTTCACGCGAGAATGCCGACGATCGTGTGTTCGAGTGAGTCCTCGTTCCAACGGACTTTACTGTTGCTGGCCGAGCTATTTAAGCGTGCCGGCAGTCGACTCGGACCCAAAGCTCAAAGCCCAGAGCTCCGGCGGCGACGCAGCAGGCGACGAAATGGAAAATGGCCGCCGAGGGCGCTTCAACCGTCGCTCGGGCTCAGCTCTCGCTCTCGCCGCGCATGCGCGCTCGTGGCCGCTTCGCCACTCGCCCGCCCGCGCGTGCTCCGGCAGCTCCCGTCCGCTCGTCGCTCGTCCTGCCTCGACCTTCACTCCCGCTCCTCGCATCCCGTCCGCTAGCCACATCCTGCCTGCCACATGTCCCGGCTGCGTCGCGTCGAGGGCGATCCCGGCCTGCTGTGCCGCGTCGAGGGCGAGCCAGCGTGTGCCGTGGCCGAGCACCGAAATGAGTAGCGTTGTTAATATTCAAGTACTACAGTGACTATCGTTTTACTTCCGACGTGGCTACGAGGTTATGCTGCTGCTGCTAATTGCTAAGGAAAACAGGTCTTCTCGCCGTCAGACTTTCACTTCACGGAAAGAAGCACCGAGGAGACACATCAAAGGGAAGAGGAATAAACAGCTGCTTGTTGAGACAAAAACCTATCGGAAAAACCAAAGGCCATGCGTCCTAAAGAGAGTTCTTGGTGGCAACGAGGTCTTGGCTCTCAAAGCCAGGCGCTGCGTGGTCACCGTGAGAGTGTCTGCCTGGCTGGTAAGGCAACAATTGGAAACTCATTGGGACTTCTTCATTTTCTGGCTCAGTGCGATCCTTTTGTGCAATCACACCTGTACCACGTTAGAAGGAATCAAAATTCAGTCTGTTATGTGTCTCCTTAAAACTAAAGTGAGCTCCTTGGCTGGAAACTACAACCAGATGCAAGCTACTCTGCACAACGTACGGTAAAACGAGTACCAAGGAGCTCTGTTTAACTCAACTCATATTTCGGCACAAACAGTTAGCGGATGCCTGATGTCGTTAGATATGCTTGCCCGCAAAAGAGATTCCATCATCGAAAATTCCTTAATTTCGCGCCAAATTGCTGCAGAAAGCGCAGGTTTCAACTAGGAAAACTCGAATCTGACGAAAAGTCCTTGCAAGGTTGCAGGTCGCACTGCTACGACAAAGCAGCAGTCACGTCTGCTGTGACCACTTCTGTCAGGTGTACGATATAGAAAACTGTCCAGATATGAGATGGCCGTTTTTGCAAACTGTGATAAGCGCAGCTTGCACCTGGAAGAAGTTCATGCTGCAAGTCGATATTCCGTCGTCATTAACTTTTCCGAGATATTGACTTTATTTTCCAAATCAACTCTGAGGTGGAAAGAAAGCAGCAGAGGAATCCATCGCTGGAAAAGAGGAAAGCGGAGATCGCTGGAAAACGTGCACTCTGCAAAGAGAGTGGAAGTGGTGCACGCAAGAGTGGATGCTGTGAAAAGCGATGGACTGAGCAGCATTACAAGTCTTTTGGAGCAACTGTCTGAGCACGCTGGTGGAGCATTTGAAAAAAGAAGTGAAGCTCGCAGTCCCCTTCATCGCATTAAACTAAACTTGTACATTTTCGCTCGGTGGCCATCTTTGGTACAGCATCTTAATGGCGATTAACCGCGCTCAGAAAAGACTGCGAGATCTCAAGATGAACTTCGAATAAGCCTCTTGTGACATCCACTCTCTCTTGAGATTGAGTGGTTAGGACTTCAAGAAGACCTGGACCACGCCAAGAGTAACCTCTAGCTGCCAAATGGAGACGTCAATTGTGAGAGTTGCAGTTTAGCGAAGAATCCGCTAAAGGACACTGATGCCTGGAGAACTCTTTCAGGATTTTCGACTCAAGCCAGAGGAGAATATTTTAAGAATGATGACGGACATAATATAGATAAAATAGGATAATGAATATATATATATATATATAATTTATAAATATTTATATTATTTATATATAAATTTATATATAAATAAATGAGATACATAAATAAGACAGCATAGACAATATCTCCGACGAAATTTTACAGCAGGAAGGTTTTTAGCGGCTCATGCCGATCTCGAGGCTGAATTTGTTTTGTTTTTTGTTGGAAGTTGAGCATCTTTTGAAAACACATGCCCACGCCAAGTTCCGCGAGCAGTGCTTAGATCTTGGAGGACATGGAGTAGATCGGCTCTCTGATTTCTCCTTGTTAAGCATAGCGATAGAAACACTGGAAAATATTGACGTTCAAACTTTGATAGACCTGATTGCCACGCTAGGGGCCAGAAAAGTTTACCTAGGTTAAAGTTGCGATAGCTCGCCTTGAACCTTTACTACAGTTAATACCACTTTTCTTGACTCTAGAGGTCTGCTAGCGTTCTTCTGCATTTCTTCTGCGGCGGAGCTATTTTCGCAGCAATTTTTGACGAAGCAAGGGCGCGCGCCATGTGTAACTTCGTCCGCGGATGCAGTAAGGTCTCACCTCTCGCCTCTGGCAGGTCTCACCCCTCGCCTCTGGCTCGTACGCGTCAAGATAGGCTCAGCTAGGCCACTTAGCGACCAGCCTGTCCTGGGTAAGAGAAATTTCCCGAAAGCGGAACGAGTGACCGGACTAACCCTCAGCGGAATTAAGAAACATTCCTACTATTTTCGGGGCGCGAGCAATTAGGAAACGTCGCCTACTTTCAGGAGGAAAAGTCGCGCTTTGTAGTCTCTTTACTGCTCTTCGCGTCACATTCCTTGTCCTCTTGCTATCACCTATTCTGTAGTTGCATGCCCTTTGACGTATAGATAGATCAGTCGATCCATCGTCAGTCAGTTACGGCCCGTCGCCGGCAGCGTTGGCCGCCGCCGACGCCGATACCGGGCCGATCAGAGGCGGCGGCGGCGGCGGCGGCGGCGGCGGCGGCGGCGGCGGCGGCGGCGGCGGCGGCGGCGGCGGCGGCGGCGGCGGCGGCGGCGGCGGCGGCGGCGGCGGCGGCGGCGGCGGTGGTGGCGACCCATCGCTCGCCACTCAGTCAGAGCGAAGGGCGGCCGCCGCCACGGCCGCGTCGCCGTCGATTGACGCGAGAGATTCCCGTTTTCAAATTACAAAACACCGGACGACTCGTATTCCTTCGCTCCTCAACGCCGCGCGGCGCCGCGAGGCTGCACGGGGGGAGGGGCACGTCGCCGCCGATCTTCCATCACTACGGCCGATCACGGCCATCATCCATCGCCGCCGATCGGCTATCGCCCCTGCCTCCGGCATTCAGACGACGACGAGCGGCGGCGCCAGGCGGCGCTAACGGTAAACGCGGCGGCGGCGGCAGTGGCGGCGGCGGCGGCAGCGGTCGCCCGACGCAGGCGCTCAGAGCGTGCGGCAGAGGAGGGCGGCGGCGGCCAGTCCGCGGGTGGTCGTCGGGTATCGACCGCCGCACGCTGAGCGAAGCAAACGCCGATCCAGCAGAAATTGCTACTCGGTGCCAATTAGGCCCGCGGCAGCGGCGGCGGCGGTGGCGGTGCGGTCAATGTGGCCGCGGCGGCGTCTCTTTATATTCAAACGAAATGGATCTGCTAACGGAGACCAATCGGTCACAGTTGGCATCGCAAATAATAAAGCCCGAGGTACGGAAAGCTGACAGGTATATGGGCGGGTCGTTGACAGATACAACAAATGCCTAAGAGTGGCCTTGCCAGAAACGTGGCACTGGTCACCGCCAGACACGCACACAGGGCATGTTGACAAGCGACTGACCGTTGTCACCCATTAATAATACATCTTGGTGCCAGTAACTCACGAGATCGCCTACTTAGTCAACCGCGAAGGCTATCGGGGCTAGCTCAGCGAGATATAGAGAGAGTGTACGAGAGAGGGATACACACACACACACACACACACACACACACACACACACACACACACACACACACACACACACACACACACACACACACACACACACACACATATATATATATATATATATATATACCATATATGTAGAAAGAGAGAGGCCTAGACAGAACGAGTGAGACAGAGAAGAGACCGAGACAGAGAGACAGATAGAGAGACGGAGACGACGCAGACGACGCAGACGACGCAGACGACGCAGACGACGCAGACGTCGCAGACGACGCAGACGTCGCAGACGACGCAGACGACGCAGACGACGCAGACGACGCAGACGACGCAGACGACGCAGACGACGCAGACGACGCAGACGACGCAGGCGGAAGCGGAGACGGAGACGAAGACAGAGACGACGGATACGACGGAGACGGAGACGGAAACGGAGACGGAGACGAAGACGGAGACGGAGACAGACTGAGACAGACGGAGACGGAGACGGGGACGGAGAAAAAGAGAGAGAGAGACTTGGGTATTAGGAAGTTCGGATCCCAACACAACGAGCTAATTGTCATAAGCGAGACTGAGCCCGTTAATTAACCCGCCCACTGAAAGCAGGTCAATGTGAAGGTGAATTCGCTGGAATGATGAGTGCAAAGCGGAAAGCCAACCCGTCGGCCTTTTAATAATAATAATATTAATACATTTGATAAAGTACCTTGGAGAACTCAATCTCTCTCTTGGCTCTTTACAATTGCTGCAAAGGAAGCACGATCGAATGGTTAGTGGTAGCATGCTCAATAAACGACAGGAATGATGCGTTTACGGAAGACACGCACAGGGTCACTATGCAAGTATGTTTAGTGGCAGCATGCACAGTGTCAGCATGCCTAAGCACACGAAGGACAAATCACAGGCACTCACTAAATGCTGTGATAATTAGATGGGTTTTAAGTTTCTTTTGAAATGTGGTCAAGTAAGGAGATGTCGTGACGCAAGACGAGTGCGAGTTCCAGGCTTTGGGAGGTCTCCAAAGGATCTGAGGTTCGTACGAGATATAGGTAAACAGTTCCTTAATGTGGATTCCTTAATATGGGTGGTACGATGCTTAGCCTGCTAGGGGAGCAGAGCTGTAGTCAGGCCACTTGTGTCCAGTATAGTGTGTAGCTTTGAATTTATTTATGACTTTATGCATTGAATGCATTTGAGAGTGCTAGTTATCAATTAATGACGACTCAGAAAAGGTTATCACGGCAAAGCAGTATACGTATATCCGTGGCGCTGAGGATGTCTAAGAGAGCCCAGCCCAAGATACTCAGAAAGGAGACCCGACAATACGTCAGTCCTGGAATCGGTGCACTCATACTTATCCTACTCTGCACCCTGAGACTTCACATAAATGGCTTGCGTCGAAGATAGTTCTCGATCTCTGTCTTTCATATTTTTCATTTGATTTCCATGACAACTTACATTCTTATCTCTGTCTCAGCCTCAGCCTCAGGCAAAACTTAGCCTCAGCCACACCCGCTCGCCCTCAGCGGTCGCGATCGCACGCTCAAGAGAGAGAGAGAGAGAGAGAGAGAGAGAGAGAGAGAGAGAGAGAGAGAGAGAGAGAGAGAGAGAGAGAGAGAGAAACAGAAAGAGAGAGAGAGACAGACTGACGGACGGACAGAGAGACAGACAGACAGAGAGACAGACAGACGGAGAGAAAGACACAGAGGCAAACAGAGAGACAGGCAGACAGACAGACGACGGGCGGGTTGATGATACGAGACCGTCGTCTGTCATCGGCTTCCACACCTACAGCTGCGAAATGACCTTGAAGAGAGTCTGAAGTTCTCCTCTTCGACTTCCGCCTCTTCGGCGATAAATTGCTCCGCACGGAGGCGGGCCCGGCATGGCAGCGTCGAGGCGTGCTCACTCGCAGGAGAATTGCAGGTGTGAGTATGCAGCGAGCTAGCGATGGCGGTCGCGGGCGTGCCGCCGCCGCCAACCGTAGGAGTATTCTTAAGTGACGCAGCTCTGGAAGACCCGACTAAAGCGAGCGAATAGAGATTTTGAAGTTGACGCTGAGAGTAAGGCTGATTCAAAAGGCTGATTCTAAGCAAGAGACTCAGGCTCAGATCAAGATTGAGGCTCAGTTTGAGCCGACGCCGAGTCGTCTCGTTGACGCCGACTGATGCGATTGAATGAAGCTGAATCGACGACGACGCGAGACACGCCCTCGGCCCCGCTCGCGCGACGACCGCTCGACGCACGCATCATTCAGATGCGCCATGCAACATTAATGAGGCGCGCGTGCAGCCATGGTAACTTAGATAGTGAGCACTAGATGAGCGTCCGCCGAAATCGTCGACCGCCACTTCGGTGGACCGCTGCGACTGTGGAGGCGACGCAAGAGAAGCTCTCGTTATCTCTCCTAACTCGAACCTTCCGCCTTGGACGCCGCAGTCAAATGTCTCGAGCCGAAATGCTGGCGTCAGCTCTCCTTAGTCTGGCGGTGTTGACCGGAAGTGGTGAGGCTGAACGGGGCATCCGCGCCCTAGCCGTCAGCTGTGCTCCTTTCCCGTTCCGACGACGCAACAGCCGACGCAACTGCCGCGGTGCCGGCAGAGCGACTTGCTCTGAGCACCTTTTAGGCCGATCGTGGGCTTTGGCGGCGTTGGAAGCGCGGTCTGCCACGGCCGCTCCGACCGACGCTGCTGCATGCCCCATTGTTCGGCGTCGGTGGCCGTCGATCGTGCGCTCCGCAGTTGCCCTATCAGCTGATCTCGCGGCCGCCGCAGCAGCTACGTCGTGCAGCCACCGCCGCGCCGCCATCGCTCCGCCACGCTGCATAAAGCCACTGCCCCGCCCCGCTATAGTCGATCGCGGCAAAATGGCTGACCAGCTCTGGTCAGAGAGCGCGGAGCGTGTGCTTAGAGGCAATGTCTTGTCATCTGGATTGTAGCTTCGGCCTTGAACTGCTACGTCTGTTCGTCGACGGCCGGCGTCAGCGTCGGCGGCGCGTGCATCGATCCTTTCACTGCGAGCGGCGTGACCACGTCGAATTCGAGCATGTGCACATCTTGCGGCAAGTCCTACTCGTCGATGTCCCTCTTGGGTACGTGCGTTGCACGCGTCGCCGTCGCCAAATTCGGTTCGGGCGCAGCGGCGGCGGCTCGGCGGCGACGAGCTGCGAGCGGTGACGATGACGGCGGAGGCGGTGGCGGTGAGTCGGTCATCTGCGACTGATTCGCCGCCGCTGCCGCTACGTCAGCCGGACATGTCGGCGCAAGGGACGCGTCGGCGTTTACGGTTTCCAGGCGGCGTGTTGGCAATTGCGCCGTGCCCCACCTTTGCCATCGGCCGACTAGATCTGCCACCTGCGGCTATCGTGAAATGGAAAAGTAGAATCGCAAGTTGTCCTTTACGAATCTTTGAGTATGAATATTATCCGTGCTTCATTTTTATAGACGTTATTAGGAGAAGCATTAAGCCGAAGCAATGATTTGATATAAGACTTTGCGTGAACGGTAGAGTTCAAAGGAGGGTAGAGTTCGAGAATGGGTAGAATTCAAAGGAGGGTATAGTTCAAAGGAGGGTAAAGTTCGAAGGAGGGTAGAGTTCAAAAGAGTTCCCGGAGCGAACGGCGCGGAGCGAACGCCCACTTTTGAATACAACATTCAAGGGCAGCTAATTTATAAAAGTAATAAAACTCGGGTAATTACGTAATTACGTAATTCCTTATTTTAACAGGAGTATCATAACGGCTGCGTAACTTTGTGCAGTGCACGGTGCACTCTGCTGCTGATAATTCTACGGCAGAAATAAGCCTCGTCTAACGTGATTGGCGTCGAAAATGCCGTCAGCATTAGCATGGGATTGCTAATACGGATTATTTAAGCAGTCATAAATCCCTGTTAATTTAAACCATCCAAAGCCCTCAACTAATTTAGTCAGGTATACTTCTTAATCCTCCTTCTGTAGGTATAGATACAGATGGATACGGTAAGAATGAGTTCTAGGTGCCGGGGTGCCATTTTTAAGTGACCGCGTAATCGCTCGCCAAATAGTGAACTTCGATGTAGCGGTTTAAGGCGGAAACTATTAGGAACGAGAGCTCATTTCAAACGATCAGAGATACTCAGCTAGAAACTCGATATTGCTACACAACGTCCGTTCGGCAGCCCGACCGGACGAGGTTGGCTGTGCCGCACGTCTCCACAGCCAGCGATCGGTGTCGCGCGTTTTGACAGTAACCGTGATAAGCTCTTTACAGAGCTCCACCTGCTGACGCGCTCACCGCGTAGACCTTCGATCCGTGCCCGAATACGTATACGCTGCGCGCGTATACCTGCGTTGGCCGCCATTCCTCAGTGCCCGGGCTCGCTGCAATCGCTTCCGGTTGCCGCTTTTCCAGGCGTTTCCATATCGACGTACACCAGGACGTGCGAACTCGTTTCACAGACGACGGGTTGCTCGTCCTTGTCAATCAGCGGCATTTCGACCAAGTGGTGCTACTGCTCGACTGACTTGTGCAACGGAGCCGTACTTCCAGCGGCGTCGACCGGCAGCGTGCTGGCCGTCTGTGCACTGGCCGCGGTTCGATTCGCTCTGTAGAAGCGCTTAGGAGTTACAATGAGGCTGCCGGCGCCTGAAATCGATCGCAGCTCCAGCGAGTGTGGACGCGCCTTCTTCTGCTGTCTGTCTGGCACCGTCCGAACATCTTTCGCATGATGCCATGCCGTCCTTAAAGCTGCTGCACTCGGCATCGCCACTGACCGTTCAATTTGTGGCGGCGAAGCTGGCCTGATATCGTGAATAATACTGTGAATCCAGCGGCAGGCTTGATATTTTCTGCTCGCTTGGATGAGCCCGTTGTGGGCGTTGCGGCTGTCATTCGAGCGGCTGATGCTAAGGATTCGGATAGGACTCATCATGTGGCTGAGACTGACGGTAACGGTAAGGCTGATCCAATTGATGATGCATAATTGGTGACCGATTGGCTCCACGATGAATGACGCCTTAATGATGGCTCACTGATTGATGCTAATACAATTGAAGCAGTTGTCGCGGATGAGGTACAGGTTTTCGCCAAGGCGGAAGCAAAGGCTGACACTAAGGTCAAACGTGTGGCTGACAGTATGGCTGATCCGACAGGCCGCCTACGATGAGGCTACGACTGAGGCAACGGCAATGGCGTAAGCTACGATCTCGGCGGAGCCCGAGTCTGAGGTATTGACTGTGAGGCCAAGGCAGAGACAGAGGCTGAAGCCAAGGCAAATTCTCAGACTGAGACCGAGGAAGATACTGATGCTGACGTTGAAGTTGACGCTTCGGCTGAGGTTGAAACTGAATCTGGCTCAGGCTGTGGATGAGGATGAGGTTGTTTTTGAAGTTGACGCTGAGAGTAAAGCTGATTCAAGAGGCTGATTCTAAGAAAGAGCCTCAGGCTCAGATCGAGATTGAGGCTCAGTTTGAGCCGACGCCGAGTCGTCTCGTTGACGCCGACTGAAGCGATTGAATGAAGCTGAATCGACGACGACGCGAGACACGCCCTCGGCCCCGCTCGCGCGACGACCGCTCGACGCACGCATCATTCAGATGCGCCATGCAACATTAATGAGGCACGCGTGCAGCCATGGTAACTTAGATAGTGAGCACTAGATGAGCGTCCGCCGAAATCGTCGACCGCCACTTCGGTGGACCGCTGCGACTGTGGAGGCGACGCAAGAGGAGCTCTCGTTATCTCTCCTAACTCGAACCTTCCGCCTTGGACGCCGCAGTCAAATGTCTCGAGCCGAAATGCTGGCGTCAGCTCTCCTCAGTCTGGCGGTGTTGACCGGAAGTGGTGAGACTGAACGGGGCATCCGAGACCTAGCCGTCAGCTGTGCTCCTTTCCCGTTCCGACGACGCCAGGATTAAAGCATGAATATTATCCGTGCTTCATTTTTATAGACGTTTTTAGAAGAATCATTAAGCAGAAGCAATGCTTTGCTATGAGAGTTTACGGGAAGGGTGCGAGTTTAAAGGAGGGTAGCGTACAAGAAATGGTTACAATTCAAAGGAGGGTATAGTTTCAAAGAGGGTAGAGTTCAAGGGACGGTAGAGTTAAAAGGAGGCTAGAGTTCAAAGGAGGGTAGAGTTCAAAGTAGTTCTCAGAGCAAACGGCGTGGCGCTAACGCCCACTTTTGGATACAACATGCAAGGGTACTTAATTTATAAAAGTACAATACTCGGGTAGTAAGTAATTCCTTTTTTTAAATAGGAGTATGTGAACGGCTGCGTAACTTTTGCGAAGTGCATAGTGCACTCTGCCGCTGATAATTCTACGACAGAACTAGACATTGTCCAAGGTGATCGACGTGGCCAATGCCATCAGTATCTGCATGGGGTTGCTAATACGTATTCTTTAAACGATCCTAAAGCCCTATTTACTTGAACCGTCCAAAGCCCCTAGCTAATATACTCGGGCATAGTTTTTCATTCTCTTTCTGTATGCATAGATATAGAGACGACGTCGGACTCGTTTCTCTGAAAGCGACGGAGGAGGGCGGATTTGCCCGTGCGAGCTAGACGTGGTTGGTGGATTATGCCTGCCGCAAGGTGGAAACGAAGTCCTAGCTCTCCGGTCAGGGTTCTTAGCCTCCGGTTCGGGCTCCGTCTATTTGGGTCCTTTCCCACTATAGACGTAAGTAGCCTCAGTGTGGAAAAGTATTCCCTCCGCAAGAGTGTTGGTGCTGTTGAGAGCGTGCGAGGAGCGCAAAGATAAAGCTGAGCTAGACGCGCAGCCACTTTGTGCACGTGCGTATAAAGTTCAGTAAAATCCCCAATTTGTGCGTCTCGCTTTCCAATTCACGCCGCGGACTCACGACCCCCGTTAGTAACGGTAAGCAGGTCGGCGCCAGAAACGCTCGTTTCGTGGCGGCCAGCTTATTGCGCGTAGGCGCGCACCGAACGGCATTAGGGGCCAGGTTACGCCGCTCGGTGAGCAACTGGTCAAGCCAACTCCGCTGAGCCTTCGGTGTGACAAATCTGCATTTGCAGTGCGGTTTTAGGTAGAGTCCAAATGTTGGGGTGAAATGCCTCAGTTAGAGAAATGTTTTGAAGGCGAAAAACGTCACCGTCGGGAGAATGTCGATATGTTTTTGGTATGTTTTATGTCTTTGTAAAATGGCTATGCTAAGAAAGATTTTTGCTTGCTGGTTAAAAACCACGTCTAGTTCACCCTGGCATTGTGGCAAGGTGCTGTAACCAGTCAGGTCTTGTAGATCGTCCAAATTCGCCTGCTAGCGATGGCCTACGTTATCATCGATCAGAATGCCACTCTCAGAGCAGCCGACCATTTCATTTCAGATTACGTCCAAAAAATGCACAAAAACTTTCGGGACATATAAGATTGGCCTGAGGAAAGTACCAGAGTCAGGACTGGTCTACTGTGGCAAGTTCAGAGACTAGCAGTGCCCACCCAATGCTCAGAGAGATCTGTCCGTCGCAATGCGCCAAACGATAGCGATGCGAAGCTATATACCTAGGAGGCAACCATTACAGCTAAGCCTCTTTGAAATAAACACTTCAATCGCCTGAATATTACAGCTGATCCGGCAAGTGACTTCCGAAAGACTAGCTTGCAAGCGAATTGATTATTGCATACGGCAGATTCGCTTTTTTTGAGAGGGAGGGAGAGAGAGAGATAGAGATGGGCGAGATAGAGAGATATACTGAGTGACAGAGAGAAAGAGAGACAGAATAACAGAGAGACTAAGAAACAGAGAGACAGCAGAAAGACAGAGGCAGTGAGTGACAGAGCAAGACCCAGCGAGACAGGGTGAGACGAAGAGATAGAGAGACGAAGGAACAGCGAGACAGCGAGACAGTGAGACAGCGACACAGAGAGACAGCGACACAGAGAGACAGCGACACAGAGAGACAGAGACAGTGAGAAAAAGAGACAGAGAGAAAAAGAGACAGAGAGACAGGGAGACAGAGAGACAGGGAGACATAGAGACAGGGAGATAGAGAGACAATCAAAATAATCTGCTTAGATTTCGAACGGCGATAGCGGACGAAAGTCTTACTTTTAAGCTGCAAAGCTGGAACGAGTGGCAGTGGCACTCCTCGTCTTTCTTCCGCTCAGGCGGAATTGCTGATGCTCACGGGCAGCACGACTCGGTTGAAACTTGGAGCGGCGGGGACGAGCTTCCGACTCAAAGACGACTCGCAGCACTGTGCACCATAGCCTATAGCACTGGAGGAGCGTGCCACGTCGTGCCCTAAATCAATGCGGATAGGTGCGATCAAGATAGCTCCATCTCTCTCTCTCTCTCTCTCTCTCTCTCTCTCTCTCTCTCTCTCTCTCTCTCTCTCTCTCTCTCTCTCTCTCTCTCTCTCTCTCTCTCTCTGCCACTATTCGTCACCCCTTCCCACTGAGTCACCCCTGAGTCGCTGCTGCGTATGCCGCCTTCAGCTGAGCGCCTCATCGGGACTGCTAATTCGTCGACGGATTCACTGGCGGAGACTTGCAACAAGTGCGACCAGATGCCGCTCTCACAAAGGAGGTTGCGAAAAAAAGACTGATAGTTTGGCCGCTGCCGAGTCCAAACTAGCTGGAACGAGTGCCACCTGATTTCGCTCTAGCAACAGAGGTTGCGAAAAGAAGACTGGCGGTTTGTCCGCCGCCAGCGTCTGAGCTAGCTGGAAGCCGACGTAGCTCGTTGCAAGAGCCGCACGTCTCACTGGAGCGACCGACCGATGGACTCGTTCAAAAAACATCTGTGTCGCTCTGCTCGACGACAGCCACCCGCCGAGATGGCCGTACTCTCGCCGGGAGGGGGCGGCGAGTCAACGGGTCACTGGCCGGCTGAACGTTGCCTGTGAATCGCTTCGAGCGAACTTGAACTGTGGCTCTTGAATTGAACAAAGCCACTCAGCACTGTCGCACCTTGGGTAAAAACTATCTACTCTGATGGCTAAGAGCTTGCTCAAACAGTTGGCAGCACAACTCAATGTTCGAGCGAGTTGTGCATGCAGCTGGCCAGCGTGTCGAATTGTAGCACTTTGCTGGCCTTGGCTGAATTTTAGCCCGAACAAGAGCTGGTCGGAGGCGGGCTAGAACTCCTTTGTCCTGGAGCAGTGAGCCAGAGAGGAGCGTCAGCGCGGTTAGAGAGCAAGAGCTTAAGAGCAAGCCAGGCAGCTGAGACCGGCGGTGGCGATTCGGCCTTTAGAATTGGTCCGATACCCGCGGAAGCTGCTGATTGATGTTGGCTGGCCTGTCAACCTCCGCCTTCACTCGGTCCAAGAAAGAATCGTCTGGAACACATTCGCCATTCAAGCTGGACAGAGGTGCCATTCCAGTGGCCTACTGACGGTATTAATTCCTTGCCGTAACGGGCCGGGGTGTCGGGCCCAATGCCACTACGCTCTTGCCCCATTGTCTCAGCCAAGTATTAAGGAGTCGAGCGACGCTCGCTCTGTGTCTTTTGTCTGTGGTCTTCTGTCTTTGGTCCGGCTCCGCCGTCAGACTCGTTTCTCTGAAAGCGAGCGAGGAGGGCGGGCTGTTCGCCTGCGATTGACGGAACAGGACGAGACAGCGCTAGGAGGATTCGGCGGACTCCACCGAATACGGTCGTATCGCGCCCGAGCTGGCATTTTGTGTTTCTTTCGTGTTTTGTGTGTGCGCGCTAGCACGTGGTCTCGGCATAGGGATTTACCGGTGCGAGCTAGACGTAGTTGGCGTGTGTGGTGTATTCCTGCCGCACTGGTGGAAACCGAGTTCTAGTTGTCCGGTTAGGGGTTTAGGCTCTGGTTCGGGCTCAGTGTGGAGAAGTATTCCCTCCGCAAGAGTGTTGGTGCTATTGAGAGCGAGCGAGGAGTTTGGAGATAAAACTGAGCTAGACGCGCAGCGACTTTGTGCGCTTGCGAATAAAGCTCAGTAAAATCCCCAATTGGTGTGTCTCGCTTTCCAATTCACGCCGCGGACTCACGACCCCCATTAGTAACGGTAAGCAGGTCAGCGCCAGAAACGCTCGTTTCGTGGCGGCCTGCTTATTGCGCGTAGGCGCGCACCGAACGGCATTATGGGCTAGGTTACGCCGCTAGGTAAGCGGCAGGTCAAGCCTAACCGCCGAGCCTTCGGCGTTACGGAATGTAGCCAAGGGCAACCGGTCTGGCTCGTCACTAGGGCCCTCAATGCGTCCCTATTGGAGCGTAAGCGCTCCCATGGTAACTTAGAGAGGAGAGAATCCACTGGACGAGCGGCAAAGCACATCTACCGTCACTTCTGCGCTCGGCATCGAAGCAGCGACTTGCCTCTCTATCAACTCTCGTTGCACGAAAATGGTTCGAGTCGGCATGCTGACGGTAGCGGCAGCTATCGTTTGCCTGGTGGCATTGACTGGAAGCGGTGAAACGCAGCTTGGAACTGGCGTGCAACCGGTGTCGCTATATGCCGCCGCCGCCCGCAGCAGCTTCGGCTGGCGGGCTGGCCGGCGGGCAGGCGGACGGGTGAGCGGGCGTAAGGATGAGTCTGCCGCCGCCGATCGTTGATCGAGCGTTCATCGATCGAGCGCTTGAAATGCTGGCGTCTGCTCTCCTCTATCTGGCGGCGTTACCAGAAGTGGTGAGACTGAACGGGGCATCCGCGCCCTAGCCGTCGTCTCTGCTCCTTTCCCGTTCTGACGTCGCAACAGCCGACGCAATCGCCACGGCGCCGGCAGAGCGACTTGCTCTTAGCACCGTTTAGGCCGATCGTGGGCCGTGGCGGCTTTAGAAGAGCGGTCTGCCGCGGCCGCTCCGACTGACGCTGCTGCATGCTC
This sequence comes from Cristatella mucedo, assembly GCA_009760855.2. NCBI lineage: Eukaryota > Metazoa > Bryozoa > Phylactolaemata > Cristatellidae > Cristatella > Cristatella mucedo. Next base: position 31,205 of record WPIO01000230.1, on the reverse strand, counting down.
CAGCGTTCGGCGTCGGCGGCAGTCGATTGTGCGTTTCGCAGTTGACCTGTCAGCTGACCACACGGCCTTTGCAGCGGCCACGTCGTGCTGCCACCCCTGCTCGTGCGATCAGTTGACCGAGGCGTGGCGCTGGCGATGCCCTAGACGCGACGGCTACAGGCGGCGGCAGCGCCGGCCGCGTCCCTGCAGGGCGTCGACCGTCGCGTTGTCTGCAGCTTGTAGACTCATGAGCGGCGCAGCGAGCTCGGCGGCGGGGAGTAATCATAGCGATTTTTGGCCGCCGCAACGGCCGCGTCGCACTGTCGCCGCCATCGCTCCGCCTCGCTGCATCCAGCCACTGACCCCACTGCAGTTGATCGCGGCGATATGGCTGACCAGCTCTTGGCAAAGACGGCGGAGCTCGTGCTGAAAGGCAATTTCTCGTCCTCTAAATTGTAGCATCGGCCTTGAACTGCTACGTCTGTTCGTCGGCGTCTGGCTTGAGCTTCGGCGGCTCTTGCATCGATCCTTTCGCTTCGAGCGGCGTGAGCACGTCGAATGGGACGCTCGGGACGGCGTGCACCTCTTGCGGCAAGTCCTATGCATCGGTGTCACTCTTGGGTACGTGCAACGCGAGTCGGAGTCGCGCCATTCGCTCGGGCGCTGCGGCGGCGGCGGCTCGGCGGTGACGAGCCGCCGCCGAGCGGCTACGATGACGGCGGAGGCGGTGAGTCGGTCATCTTCGACCGACTCGCCGCCACATCTGCCACGTCGGCCGGTCATGTCGGCGAAACGGATGCGTCGGCGGGTACGGCTTCCAGACGACATGTTGGCAATTGCAGTGCACCACCTTTGCTATCGGCCAATTACATCTGCCACTGACGGCTAATTGGTACGGTAAAATGGAAAAGTAGAATCGCACTTTTTCGTATAATAACCTTTAAGAATGAATGGCGGAAATGTCACTGCCCTAGCTCTGCTAGATCTGTCATCTGCCTTCGGTTTCATTGATCAAGATGTTCTACTTGAACGATTGAGAACAATGATCGGTCTGGCAGATGAAGTGCTGGCGTGGTTTAAATCGTGCTAGTCTTATCGAGTTCAATCTGTGTAGTGTAGGGGTCAGGTCTCATACTCGAGATGGGTCACTTGGGGAGTACGTCAAAGGTCCGTACTCGGTCCCTTGCTGTTCTCCATTTGCATGCTGACCCAGTGCATGTAACCCCTAACCATGTTATTCATTTTGTTTGTTTTTCAAGCATGATTTTACTTACTATTCTATTGCGTATCACTTTGCAGCAAATGTAAAGCGCCTAGAAAGAGATTAAGTTCTCTGAGGGCGCTCTATCAAGTGCAATATTATTATTATTATTATTATTATTATTTATACTCAACCTCTGGGTAATATCATTAAGACCCATTGAATAGAATATCGCTTATACACTGACGATACTCAGCTGTATTCGCCATTTAAATCGTCGAAATCTGCTGCAACAACTGAGAAACTACATGTTTGCCTTGCGGGCATTCGATCCTGGATGTTGGAAAAATTCGTGAAACTGAATGGCGATTAAACCGAACTGCTGCTCATTGGATACCATACGCATGTAGCTCTATTAAAAGACTTTGCTTCTCTAGTAGGTGATGCTGTCGTGCGACCATAACCACGTGCTCGAATTTTAGATGCCGTTTTCCAAAGCTGCCTCAATTTTAAAAGCTTCATTCAGATGATTGCTTCTACCGCTAGCGATCACGTTCGATCCCTATCCAAGATTAGCTAGCAGCTGTCTTCCACAGTGGCTTGTGAAAAATTTAATTAGCTCCTAAGTTGTCTCAGCTTGATTATTGTAATTCCCTTTTGGCTGGGCAACCAAAGAAAGCAACTTGGCCACTGCAGCTGACTATGAATATGGCTGCACGGCTAGTCTTGAAGTCTAAGAAGTTTGAGCACCTGTCTCCTTTACTAAAAGAGCTAGGATGGATGCCGGTTGAGCAACGGATGCAAATCAAAGTTCTTACGCTGACCCACAAGGCCCGCCACTGCTTGGCTCCTCCGTACGTAGCTGAACTGCTGCACCAGGTTACAGCCTCTTCGCGCCCTCAGGTCCTGTGTGGACAATAAATTACCCGTTTAATTCCTCCGCTTAAGAGCCGTTGGCGACAGAAGCTTTAGCTCTGCAAGTCCTAGGCTGTGAAACTCGCTTCCACAATTCTTACGCAACGACAACTACTCTCCTGCTGCCGACTATAGCTCATCTTTTTATGCGGTCCTGGGCTGCTGCGTCCATGTTACTCACTGCCTCAACTGGTCTCCTAACTCTGCTATTCTTCCCATTTTCTCTTGGCTGTGTGTTAAATGAAGTCTGTAGGCTACCAAATGCGTACCTAACGCGCTTCGGCTGTGAGTGGGCTATACAAAACTTTCCTGCGTTACACCCGCATAGTCTTTATGACTTTGTAGAGTTACAGGCGCAGATTCAAGACAATAAAATATTATTTGCGTTTCATTTTCATAGACGCTACAAGAGGACACAGTGAGCGGAAGTAATGTTTCGCTATGGGACATTACGGGAAGGATAGTGTACAAAGGAGTACTCGGTGCAATTGCCGTGGTGCTAAAGCAAACTTTTGAATACATCATGCATCCATGACTAGTAAAATATACGGGAGCAGGCGCTGATTTCTCTTTTGGAGCAGATTTAAAGCAGCTATTGAGGTATCGCTTTAAGCACACATGATTACCTTAAACTAAAGCGGCAAGAGTACTTAATAAATAAACGTACGAAACTCTGCTAGTAAATAATTATATTTTTGAATAGAAGTATCTAAGAGGCAGCCAAACTTTGGTGCAGTGCATAAGAGACTGCTGCTGATAATTCTACCGCAGAACTAAACATTGTCTAACGTGACCGGCGTCGCCGATGCCATCAGTATCTGCATGGGGTTGCTAAAACGGATTCTTAAAGCGATCCTAAATCCCCAGTGCCTTATACTGTCCGAAGCGGCTAACTAATATACTCGGATATACTTCTTAATCCTCCTTCTGTACGCACATATATACATGCAGACAATAAGAATGAGAGTTCTAGGTGCCAGGGTGCCATTTTTAAGTGACCACGTTATCTCTCGCCAAATCGTGAACTGGGATGTAGTGGTTGAAGGCGGAAACTATTAGGAACGAAAGCTCATTTCAAACGATCAGAGAGACTCGGCTAGAAACTCGATATTGCTATACAAGGTCTGTTCGGCTGCCCGGCCGGACGAGGTTGGTAGTGGTGCACATCTCCACAGCCAGCGATCGGTGTCACGTATTCTGACAGTAACTGCAACAAGATCTTTACAGTCTCCACCTGCTGATGCGCTCACCGCATAGACCTTCGATCCGTGCCAGAATACGTATATGCTGCACACGCACTGAGATAGCCGCCACTCCTCAGTGCCCGGGTTCGCTGCAATCGCTTCCGGTTGCCGCTTCTCCAGGCGTGTCCGTATCGACGTACACCAGGACGTGCGAAGTCACTTCGCAGGCGACGGGTTGCCAGACCTTGTCCATCGCCGGCGTTTCGACCAAGTGGTGCTACTGCTCGACCGACTTGTGCAACGGAGCCGTACTGCAGGCGGCGTCGACCGGCAGCATGCTGGCCGTCTGTGCACTGGCCGCGGTTCAATTCGCTCTGTAAAAGCGCTCAGGAGCGACTTTGAGGCTGCCGGCGCGTGACATCGATCGCAGCTTCAGCGAGTGTGGATGGGCCCTCTTTTGCTGTCTCTCTGGCACAGTCCGAATTTTTCTTTCGCATGATGCCATGGCGATATTAAACCTGCTGCATCTGGCATCGCCACTGACCATTCAATTTGTGGCAGCTAAGCTGGCCTAATATCGTGAATAATACTGTGAATCCAGCGGAAGGCTGGATATTTTCTGCTTGCTTGGCTCAGCCTGTCGTGGGAGTTGTGGATGTCGCTCAAGCGACTGATGCTAAGTCTGATAAGACTTAGTCTCATTCTGTGGCTGAGACTGACGGTGACTGTAAGGCTGATCCAATTGATGATGCCTAATTGGTGATCGAGTGACTCCATGACTAATAAAAAAAAATCTAGCTGATTTAGCAGCCTCTTTTTGTACAACGACAGAAGAGCCTTCACGGCTATCACGACCGCTTGCAGTGACAATAAAGGATCGCCCATCGCAGGAATCGAGCCCACGACCTCGGCACCTAGGTCGTGAAAAGCAACCACCTTACCTAGTGAGCCACTACCGCTCACCAGTAACGGCTGACTGGTGGCTCACTGATTGATGCTAATACGATGGAACTAATTTTCGAGAATTAGGTAAAGGTCGTTGCCAGGGCAGAGGCAGTGGCTGAGACTAAGGTTCGTCCTGTGGCTGACGGTATGGCTGATCCAATAGGTCGCCTAGGATGAGGCTACGGCTGAGGCAACGGCTAAGGCGGAAGCTACGATTACGGCAGAGCCCGACTCTGAGGCTGAGATATTAACTGGGAGGCTGAGGCAGAGGCGAAGATGCTGATACTGATGTTAAGGCTGAGGCTCAATCTGTAGCAAATGCCCGGAACGGAGACCGAGACCTTGTTCAGCAAGCGGCTGAGGCAGAGGCAGATAATGATGCTGAGGTTCGAAGTTGAGGCTAAGGCTATGGCTGAAACTGGATCAGATTGAAGCTTTGGCTGAGACTGAGTTTGACCTTGAGGTCGACGCGGAGAGTTAAGGCAAATCCAATGGATCAGTCTGAGCCTGATCCTGCAACTCAGGCTTAGATCAAGATTGAGGCTCAGTTTGAGCCGACGCTGAAGCAATGGTTCATCCTTGGCTGCAGCAAAGGCAGAGGTGAAGGTTGAGGCTGAGACCATGGCCTTGTCTAGGGAAGGGCATAGTGTTAGTCTGAAATACGATGATAATCACAAGAAACTCGAGAAATGGAGCAAATCAAGTAATAATCTGTATTTACTGTTAAGTTTTAGGTAGAGTCAAAACGATGGAGTGAAATGCCTCAGTTAGAGAAATGTTTTGAAGGCAAAAACGTCACCTGCCTAAGAAAGTTGATATGTTTCTGTTGAAGATCTATGTAAAATGGCTATATGTTGAGAAAGATGTTTGCTCGCTTGTTCGAGACGACGTCTCATTTACCTTGTCATGGTTGCAAAGCGCTATAACCCGTGAGGTCTTGTAGATGGTAACATATTCGCGTGATATCAGTGGCCAAGATATCATTGATCAGAATGCTACCCTCAGAGCAGCCGACCGTTTCATTTCGGAGTACGTTCACAAAATGCACAAAAGCTTTCGGGACATTTAAGATTGGCTTAGAGAAAGTCCCAGAGTCAAATCAGCACTATTTTGGCAGGTTCGAAGAGCAGCTGTGCCCACCCAATGTTCAAAGAAAGCTGTCCATCACAATGAGCCAAACGATAGCGACGTAAAGCCATTAATCTTGGAGGCAGCCATTACAGCTAAGCCCCTTTGAAATAAAACTCCAAGAATTGCCTGAATATTACAGCTGATACGGCTGGTGACTTTCAAAAGACTAGGTTGCAAGCGAATACATGCATGTTTAGCTTCACCCTATGACTCAACTATGGCAGACGGCAGACTCACTTTCACCGATTGATAGAGAGAGAGAGAGAGAGAGAGAGAGAGAGAGAGAGAGAGAGAGAGAGAGAGAGAGAGAGAGAGAGAGAGAGGGGAGTTAAAGAGAGAGCCTAAGTGACAGAGAGAAAGAGATAGTACGACAGAGAGATAGTGAAACCAAGAAACACAGAGCCGACTGAGAGACAGAGGCAGAGGCAGAGACAGACAGACGGAGGCAGAGAGACAGAGAGGCAGAGAGACAGAGAGACAAAGAGAAAGAGAGACCGAGAGACAGAAAAAAGAGGGACAGAGAAACAGAGACAGAAAAAAGAGACAGGAGAGACAGAGAAGACAGAGACAGAGAGAGACAGAGAGACAAAGAGAAAGAGAGACCGAGAGACAGAAAAAAGAGGGACAGAGAAACAGAGACAGAGAGACAGAAAGACAGAGAGACAGACAGAGAGACAGAGAGACAGAGAGACAGAGAGACAGAGAGACAGAGAGACAGAGAGACAGAGAGACAGAGAGACAGAGAGACAGAGAGACAGAGAGACAGAGACAGAGAGACTGAGAGACAAAGAGCCTGAGAGACAAAGAGACTGAGAGACAAAGAGACAGATTAACAAAGACAACGAGACAGAGAGAGACAATCAAAATACTCTGCTTCTATTTTGAATGGCGCTAGTGGACGAGAGTCCCACTTTTACTCAGCAATGGCAGAACAAGAGGCGGTGATGGGGTGAGAGGCGTTCCATTAGTTTCTTCAGCTCAAGTTGAATTTCTGATGCTCACGGTCATGCGTCTCGGTTCACGCTTGGAGCGTCGGGGACGGGCTTCCGACTCAGAGGCACTGAGCACCGCAGCCGATCGTACCAGAGGACTGCACCACTTCGTGCCCTTGATCACGCCAACCCAGAGCAATTGAGATCGCTCTCTCTCTCTCTCTTTCTCTCTCTGCGACGATTCGTCACCCTTTATTGCTGTCGCAGCTGAGTCGCCTCACCTTCGGCTGAAGGCCTCATCTCACCCGCTAATTCGTCGGCGGACTCACTTGCAGAGACTTGCAACGAGTGCCACCAGATGGTGCACCCGAACCAGGGTTCGCGAGAAAATGGCTGGTTAGCCGCCCCCTGAGACTGAACTGACTTAAATGCTGACGTCGGACATCGCTAGAGCTGCCCGTCTCACTGGAGCGAGCGACCAATGGATTCGTTCGAAAGAGAGCTGTGTCGTGCCGCTCGGCGACAGCCGCCCGCCGAGGCAGCCGAACTCTCGCCCGGCTAGGGCAGTGAGTCAACGGGTCACTGGCCGGCTGAACGTTGCCTGTCAATCGCTTGGAGCGATCTTGAACTGTGACGCTTGAATCGGACAAAGTCGCCCAGCACCACTACACGCTGGGCAAACGCTAGCTAATCTGACGGCTGACAGCTTGCCCAAACAGGCGGCAGCACTGCTTAACGAGCGAGCAATTTTCGAAGCAGCAGGCTAGTGTCGAATGTAGCCAAGGGGAACGGCTTTGGCTCGTCGCTAGGGATATCAATGGGTTGCTATCGAAGCTCACGAGCTCCTATGATAACTTAGAGAGGAGAGCTGCCACTGGACGAGCGGCCGAGCGAATCTGCCGTCACATCTGCTCTCAGCATCGAAGCAGCGACTCGCCTCTCTATCGACTCTTGTTCCCTGAAAATGGTTCCAGTCGGCATGCTGACGGTAGCGGCAGCTATCGTTGACTGGTGGCATTGACAGGGAGCGGTGAGACGCAGCTTGGGACTGGAGAGCCACAGGAGTCGCTCTGTGCCACCGCCGACAGCAGCAGCGGTGGGCGGGCGTGCGGGCGGGTGGGAGGGCGGGCGGATGAGCCTCCAGCCGCCGATCGAGCGTTCATCGATCGAGTGCTTGGCTAATGTGCGGCTTTGACGGAAAAAGTCACGTGCTGGCACAGCACATCCGCACGTCGATGCTTACATATCGCTATGAGGTTGTGTCGACCAGTCGTGCCCGTCCTGCCACTGACTCGCATTCGGCTGAGGTTTGATCTCATTGATTCTCGGCTGCGCTGTCGCTTTGCTCGGTGGTCGCCATTGCCATCGTTCGTGGCATTGTCTGACGTGCTGCAGCCAAACATGGGTGTGACTGCGTGTGAGATGGCCGAGAAGATTTCTCGTCCGCACTCTGTTGCAGCCTCAGCAGTGAACTGCTCTGTCTGTTCCAACTCGCTCGGCGGCTTAACCTGGTCGGCTCGTGCGCCGATCCATTCTCGGCGAACGGCACGACAGCTAGCAATTCGTGTTCCTGCGGCGCATGCCGCAAGTTGTATGCGTCAGTGTCCTTCTTCGGTACGTGCGTCACGTGCACGCGGTGCACGCGTTTTCAAGTCGGAGGCTAAAGGTTGCGAAGTAGGTCGCCTGCGACCGCCTCGTTTTCGCTGCCGCACAGGGCGTGGCGCAGCGTTGGTTTAGCGACTCATTTTTCCTGAGGAAAATTCGGCTACCGCATCGCGTCTCCATAGCTACTACCGACCTGCTGCGGCATCAGCGGGTAGCTGAGGGTGTGAAAGTCGGCGGAAGCATTGCACGTTTTCGCTGGAGTAGTGCTGGACGTCTCCACAGGCAGCGAACGGCGTCACGCATTTGGCCAGCCACCGCGACGCGCTTCGAGCGCTCCGCGTGCTGCTACGCTCACAGCGTGCGCCTTCACTTCCGTGCCTGAATGATGATGTGCTGACGATGCGAGCGACCTACGGTAGCCGCTAATCTTCTAATGTCTGGGCCATCTGTGCCATCGCTGCCGGCTTACTTTGCGCAGGCGTGTCCGCGGCAACGTACACGAGGACGTGCGAGCTCGTTGTGCGGGTCGCTCGACCTTGTCCGTCGCCAGCGTCTCGACCAAGTGGTGCTACCGCACGACCGACTTGTGCAACGGCGCCGTACTTCCGGCAGCGTTGACTGGCAGCGTGCTGGCCGTCTGCGCACTGGCCGCTGTTCGATTCGCCCTGTTAAAGTGCGCTCAGGAGCGACCTTGAGGCTACCGCGACCTCGCGTCGGTCGCCGCTCCAGCGAGTGCGGACCCGCCTTCTCGTGCTGTCTTCTTGGCTGGTTCCAAACCATTTTCGGACCTAAATTGGCGCCTACGTCAAATGTTTCTCTCGCGTAGTATGGTCGTTCACAATTAATTTCTATGGCTGAGCATCTGGCCATCTGGTCGCTAATAAAACTGTCAATAAAGCCGGATTGTTCGTTTGCTTGGCTGAGAATGTCGCGAGCGTCGCGGCAGTCGTTCGAGCATAACGGAGGCGAACGCAAAGATTATGGTTATGATTATGAGCATATAGCTAAGATTTAGGCTCAGATCCTGCGGCACAGACTCAGTCTGCTGAGAGTGTGGCTGTTACCGTAGGCTGCTGCTCGGAGAGAAGCCAAGTCTGGCGCTGAGGTCGAACTGTCTCAGACGAATAGAATTAAATAGAATGCGAATCGAATAAAACTACAGCTGCGTTCCCCTGAAAGAAGTATATGGCTGACGTTGATGCTGAACACTTAAGTAGAGGTAAAAGCTGAGGCTGAAGGTAAGGCGATCCTTAGGCAGAGGCCAGGACTGAGATCGACGCTTAGGCTGACGTTTAGTCTAGGACTGGAGCTGAGTCTAAGGCTGAGGTCGAAGCTGAAGCTGAGGCTGAGTTGAGCTGAGCCATTGTGGCACTAATTAGAACGTCAAAAAAATTGAGTAACTCAGGTGATTACCCGTGTTTGCAGTAAAGATTAAAAGTTGAGTCTACGTGCTATAATGAAATGCACCTATGGAGAGACGTTTTATATTCAAACAACGTCGCTTGCAGAAGAATATGTTCTTCTGAATGCGACGTTGTGGCATCGATGTATATATATATATATATATATATAATTATATAATTATAATATATATAATTATAATATTTTAATAATAACAATAATAATACAATATTTTACATAAATAATGACTGCTGTTTGCGGCTGTCAACATTGATTATTTGTAATTGCTTTCTACACAACTCATGTATAGTGCTTAGAAAGAGATTCAGCTCTCTAAGGGTACTTGACAAAATTATTTATATTTTCATTCAGCTTATTAAAGGGACGTTCGCAAATGGCAGCCGATACAGTTAGTGCGAGTAGAATTTGCGAAGCTATTCGCAAATTAGGAAAGACGCCATTTTCATAACTTCCAATGAAAGACATTAGTTACAGTGGTACCTTCAGAGCCGAGTCGTGATGTGTGGCAAGAAAAACTTTGTAGTCAAATATTGTGATGTACAGCTTCGTTCCATCAATTCAAGAAGAATAGAAGCTTACCCTCTAAAATCCGGAAGATGCTGGTTCAGTTTGGTCTGGTCAAGTGTCTTCCGAGGCTTCTCAACTTTCAACAAGAAACCGACTTTTCTTTACCAAGATCAGTGAGCCGGTAAAACTGAATTTTTTGTCGGAGAGAGTATTCTGTCCTCCATTATTCTTGAAATCTGTTCCTCTGCCATGAGACTAGTGTCTTGAGAATGTTCTCCCGTGTCCTTCGGTGAATTCTTTGGTTAACTGCAACTCCCAATTCACGTATTGTTTGGAATCAAGTAGTGATCCTTGGCACAGATCTTATCCAAATCTTGACACCTCAACCGCAAGAGAGTGGTGGTCACAAAAGGCATTGTTGACGTTCATATTTGGATCCGGCAGTTTTGTCTTACTTTCAGTTTGGTCAATCTTCGCTTCTTCAGTTCTCCCCACCTCAGAGATTGAACAGAATAAGTAGGTCATCGCGATCTCAAAAAAGAGTAAGTAGGTCATCTCTCTAGCTCTAAAAAAGGCAGTGATAGCGGAATCTTGACTGACTTGCAAGTGTGACATAGGCCAGTTTCAAGCTGCGGCTATCACAGTTTATAAAAGTTTCCCTTCTCACTACTGAACTCCTGAACTCTCTTTTGGACAGCCGATAAGCGGCCAGAAGTGACGGCTGCGTTGCTGTCGCACAGCTAGTTAAGTGAGCCATGCGTGCGTGCTCAAACAGGGCGTCGCTTCTCAGCCTTGGCACGCTGGCTCGCCATTGACTCGCTGTAGCAGGCCGGGATCGCCCTTGACGCAAGCCAGCGCCAGGCAGCAGGGTGGGCGAGCGGACCAAAAGAGCAGTTCGCGGACGCGGACGCTGAGGGGTGTCCGCCCGTGTGCTTGCTTAGCCTCGAGCGCCAGCCGAATAAGTAAGAACGAAATGCAAGCTGCTTGAACGGCCTCTTGTGTACAGAGCGACAGAGGAGCCTTTGCGGATTTCCAAACAGCTTACAAGCTGCACTAAAGAATCTCCCGCCGCCGCCGCCGCAGGATTAGAACGTTCGACGTTGGGACCGAGATCGCGAAAAGTTTGCACCTTACGCACCGTGCTATCATGGATCGCGCCGTATCGTCGCTTGTGCGCAGCAAGAGCGTCAAGCTACGGCTCAAAGTCTGGTCAAAGTCTGGTCGAAGTCTGTAAACGTGCTTAACCAGCTCAGCCAGCGACAGTCAAGTCCATTGAAACGAGAACTTTCTTGAAATCAAGATTGGCATACTTACATGGAAAGTAGTTCTCAAAAAGTATGCCTAATCCATTTTTTGTTTGGTACGCCTTGGTCTTGATGCACCTGGGACGTCCGTCCCCGTCGTCCCCGGTGCATCACCACTCGCTCCGTCACGGCCCAGGTGCTGAATTCAGCTGGTGCTGAGGAGCGGCGCCGGCTGCGGCGGCGTCGGCGGCCAAGCCGCACGCAAGCCCTGACGTCAGCTATGACGGTGAAATTTGGGTGGGTCGCGTTCAGCCAAGCTGCATTGGAGTTGTGACGCGGCGGGCTGACGTCGCACCGCCACTGCCTTGATGAACTTTGACATCACGGCAGTCGCTTTAGTCGGGTTCGAGTACGGTGCGGGGAATTAAAGCGCCCGCTGCCGGCGGCAGCTTATCGTCGGCTCACTTGGGACGAGCGACGAAGCCCAAACGACGAAGGAGTTGAGCAACCGACCGCGGCAAAGGCGCGCGAGCCGCCGCGCGATCTCTCGCGTCGTCGCACACGCGGTAAGCGGCCGCGCAGATAGCGGCCGGTCCAGTCGCTCGTGCCCCTCCCTCCCTCCTAATCTTAACTAATCTTAATCTTAATCCTAATACTAACACAATGGTAATGTTGTAATGGATTAGTAGAGATAACATTACCATGGCATACCATCTTACTGTCATGCCCACTATGAACTCCCACTGTCGGACATAACCATCTTTTATACCGAAGGTCAAGCTTCGAGCTTACTCGTCTAACCGCTACTGCTGGCACGGAATTGGTCAGCATTAAGTTCCTATCACTGGGTATTACTGACGTGAATAGCTTAATACCTTACACTAAACGAAGAGAGGTCACGACCAATCGACGGCTGCTTTAGGATCGCTCTTTTAGTAGAAGCGACTACGCTCATGTATGCTGTAGGAACAAGCTTGATCGAAGCCAGCGCCAAACTTCACCTCCAAGAGCCTGTGCCATCTATTAGCTGTTATCTTCACTGCATATAGTATAGCGTAAACTAATGTAGATGTGGAATTTTAAGTCCAGCAGGGTGTCTACACTACGCTTCGGTAGGGTTAACTTTTAAGTTGGCACCCTGATATTCTTTATGAGTTGAAAAGCTCATAAAGCACATGTTGGCAACTAAGGAGATGTGAATGTAGAAGGTCATGTATGATCCGCGATGAGGCCTAACGAGGGAATACTATCTCTATATTTATAGCCTGCCGAGGGCGAGTAATACACACTAAGGAGATTATGATCTGCGAGAGTTTTATCGGAGGCCGATTCACCTCTCACTCAAGTAAGCGGGCCACGAAGTGCGACCGAGAATAGCGGAGCGTGACGGAAAGCCTTACAGCTTAATTAGCTGTATCGATTTGAAATCTTTAGTTTACTTTATAGTACCTTAGTGCATACCTACTACTTACTTATTCTAAATTGAATACTGTAGGTACTCTATCCCTTTAGAGATATGCTAACGTACAACGCGAAGGAATTACATAGCCTCCTCTAGAATGCACATCACCAAGAGGAAGGAATCCGAAAGGAACGAGTCGCCTCACTGCTGAGGCGCCTAAAATCTTTCAGAACCTCCTATATATTTAGTGGAAATAAAAAGCTGCGTCAGGCCCTTAGAATATTCGACTCAACCTTCACATCTTAAAATGGGAAGTACTTTTCTTGACTAAAGTCCTCCTAGTGGGACGTTTGAGGGCCCAGGAAAGAGATTGTCTAGGGAACTCGTCTTTCTAGAGAGGGCTTATTAACTCCAAAAGGAGTCTCTAGGGAGCTAAAGCCCGCTCAGTGAAGGGTCTTAATGCCTCTTCTAAGAAGCACTTCTCAGAGATGGTTTAATGAAGAGGAGAGACTAAAGTCTCCCTAAAGAGAGTGCCGGCAAAAACCTTGTCTATCCATTATGCAAAATATCCCTCTGATCTCTGAGCAGTTATAGCTTCACTGCTCAGGAATAATAAAATTCAATTAGTAAGACTCCTTCTTTATTAGAGATCTATCCTTATTTATATGTTGAGCAAATATTTGAGAGCTTCTTACTCTGAAACGTAGAGTGGAACTCCTTGCCAACTCTTAATCGCTTTAATTAATTCTTTAAACTTTCCACTTGGAAGTTAGGCGTGGTTTGTACCCTTATAAAGCCTTGTGATACTCGAGTAAGTGATCCTTCATACCACTCAGGAAATAAACCCCTAAGAGGATTCCTAAGAATCCTAGTATTTTCACTACTCTTTCAAATATTTTCACTCTCTATATCCAAGGGGAGAGGGACTGAGAAAGTATGAATATTTCCACATCTCACTCTAGGAAGAAGGTAGAGAGGTGAAGAAACTCACTGCTTGCTAGCCTTCTGGCCTCTGTGCAATCAGGCGCTTACAGCTGGTGCAAAACTCTGCAGTCAGGTTGGTCTGTCGTGAGCATCACAGTTGCCACATTACTCAACTTCTCGCCGACCTGCACTGGCTACCAGTCAAGCAACGAATCAACTTCAAGGTTTTGTTGCTCACTTTTAGGTCACTTGTTTCTTTCGCTCCAGCGCATCTCTCACTCCCCCACCATGTCAAGCATCGTACCGCTCGCTTTTCGGAATCCATCAGTTTACCAACACCTCGTACAAACCTCAAATCCTTTGGAGACCGTGCATTTAGTTCGTATGCTCCCAAAGCCTGGAACTCCCTCCCGACCTGCGTCAGAACATTCCCTGACCTGACGACATTTAAAAAGAACTTAAAACACACTCATTTAGGACAGCATTTAGTGGGTCCCTGTGATTCGTCCTTCATGTACTTATGCGTGCTGACACTGTGCATGCTGCCACTAACCACATTTGCATGCTGACCCTGTGCATGTCACCCCTAACCGTGTTATTCATTTTGTTTGCTTATCCAGCATGATATACCTCACGATTCAATTGCATTTCCCTTTGCAGCAAATTTAAAGCGCCTAGAGAGAGATTGAGTTCTCTGAGGGCACTTTATCAAGTTTACAATTATTATTGTTATTAAAGAACCATGTGGAGAAGGATACTCGTTCTGAGTCTTTGTGGTCAAAGCCACACTCAAAGGTCTTCCCTGTCTTTTATTGAGTAGAAACCGTCCTCCCAGAACTCAAGCTTGGATCGGGAGTACTCCTCCCAAGGTGAGGTCCAATATGAAAATAGCTCCGATAATAATAGCTTAGACTATAGTGTTGGGGTTCCCCATTTCTAGAATGTCAATCTAGTTCGTCTTTAATGATTCAGCACAGGTTTCAATGTCACTCTGAAGAAGGAGGAGGGGCGTATATAAGCTGTTTCTTGGAAAGTTGAGTGGTTAGCAGCCCAATTGAGGTTAGTAAATATAATTAAAGGGAGAGTTATGAATCATGATCTTAGTGAAATTCATCATAGGAGCCTATTGTGAGGCCTAGGAGAACTACAGGTCATGGGGATCTACGGACAATAATTATAAATGCTGTTTCAGGGAGATTAGGGAAGTCTACTGTAGCGGACGAATGTCTCACTCCAGTAAAGTAGAAGCACGTCGTCCCGTTCAATGCAATGTGACGCCTTGTAGCAAACCTTTCTTCCTAGTGTAACCATGAAGAAGGCAACTCCCAAGAAATAGAGATTATTTACAAAACGGGAGATATTAAATTTTAAGTAGTAAGTCCATCTCGGTTATCAGACCATCGAAGAGGTATACCTAGAGGTGCACATGCTAATCTTAGGAAGTAGGTGAGGAAAGTGAGTGAGATTTACCACAATAAAGGTAAAGGTAACGAAGACCTTCTGTAAGTCCGTGCTAGGCACTTGGTTTGCTGAGGTGTTTTGATGAATGTTCGGTATGGTGCGGGCGTGGATTCGAGAAGCTCAGATGTGACTGACACCTCAATACGCCAAGGACATGGGTCACATGAGCTTGCGGGCAAGCGCTTGACCGCGTGTGTGTGCTCTCAGTCACGTGGTTATTTTGGGAGAGCGGCCGCCGGGCGCAGGTCTGCTGCTGCTGCTGGGAGCTCGTGCAGCCCAAGAAACCAGCTCGATTGGCGCTTGCGACCACCGAAATGCTGCATTTCAGCGATGCTTGGCGCTGCCAAGCACGCGAATCTACCTCCAGTGCTCTTCACTCGCTGAATCGGCTTCATCCGTTCTCACTCTGCCTGCACCCATGCACTCCCTGTCGGCGGAAACGACTGCATTCACTGGGCGCCTGCTGTTTGACGAGGCTTGCAATCCTGGTGAAATAATCGTGAATTCATGCCCAGTGGCTTCACAGATAGCGCGAGTTTCACAATCTTTTTACAATGCAACGGATACGGTTGACGTCAATTGTTGACAGATAGATTGATCGGCCGACGATAAAATGCAAGTTTTGAACTGCGAGCTGTGAGAATAAAGATACATTCTCGCTCCTACCTAATCAGCCAATTTGGAGCAGCTGCAGCAGCTGACAGCTTATCGGCGCGGCGAAATAGGCTAAATATCCAGTCGCTCGTGCTACCTGTGATTGGTCTTCTTCCCATCTGTGATTGTCACAATCGCATTCGCTATAAAAAAAATACGCTGATGGCGTGGGCGTTTTGCTTCTGTCACGTTTGCTTATATGCTTTACGTTGGCTGTGAACGCTGTCTTCTGTGCGCATGGTTTCATGTGGCACTTCCATCGATGTGCAGTACAAGCGAGTGCGGATTTGCGAGGCATTGGTTCAAATGATGCATATTTGAGCGATGTAGACGGGCCACAGCTCGGTGGCAAACCCCCAACCGTGTGCTCTCGGTGTACGCTGGTCCTGTTGCGATAGCCGCCGAGCACAGGTCTGCTGCAAGGAGCACGTACTGCTCAGGAAAAAAGTTCGGTTGGCGCCTGCTACCGTGCTGAATTTCATCCTTTCTTTGTGCGGCCAAGTGTGCGAATCGGCCAATCAGACGGCCGACCGGAAATAGATTGACGAGCGTGCTGACCAGCCAGTAACGTGCTACACCCGCTGAATCAGCGCCGCCACGGTCCTCTAAATTCCGCGATAGCCCGCGTCGCACCCGTGCTGCCGCCGCCGCTGCCGCCGCCGCCGCCGTCGCCGCCGCCGCAGCCGCCATCGGCCCCACCGGCGATGATATCGTGACCTCTGCCCTCTGCAGCGGCGGCGGCGGCTACGGAATCGAGGCTGCCGCCGGCTCAGGTGCGCCGAATCTTTCAATCGCACTACCGGAAGTGGTGGAGCTTGGTTGCGAGTACTGGAGTAACGCTCGCGGCTGCGGCGGCTCTGAGCGATTGGCGGCCATGGCGCTCGTTTTTCGGTAAGAGCGGACCCGTCGAAACCTAGAAGCATTCCCGCTGTCCGATATCGAATGGCGATGACTCGAACGGACGAATGTCTCACTTTTTAGCCGCTTCGATCGAACCGAGCCTCATCCGCTCTCAATCGGATCGCTCATGCTCACCGGCGTCAGCGTGATTCGGCAGACACTTGGAGCTTCCGGTCGAGGTTCCGGCGCAGAGACGGCTCCCTGCACTAGGCGCTTCGGCAAGTGACGCCGTGAGCAGCGTGGGCGTGCACGTGTTTTTCTCTCGCTTCTCTTGAGCGATTTGCCGCATCTGCCGATCTGGATCGCAGATCTGAACTCTCTGCGATAGACGATGACTCGTCGTCCGTCGTGATTCGTCGTCCGCCGTGACTCGTCTTCCGCCATGACTCGCCGTCCGCCATGATTCGTCGTCCGCCATGACTCGTCGTCCGCCATGATTCGTCGTCCGCCGTGACTCGTCGTCCGCCATGATTCGTCGTCCGCCGTGACTCGTCGTCCGCCGTGACTCGTCGTCCGCCGTGACTCGTCTTCCGCCGTGACTCGCCGTCCGCCATGACTCGTCGTCCGCCATGACTCGTCTTCCGCGCCTTTGGCATCGCCAAGCCTTCGTCTGAGCACCTCATCGCGCACGCTCATGCGGCGGACGCGATGTCGCGGAGAGTGACAGGCTCGTTCGGCTTGGCACCGCGCGCGCACCGACGTCGCCGCGCCTCTGGCTAAGCGCGCCGTCGCTCACCATCGTGCGTCCGCACGCTCGACGCGGGCGCACGCGTGCGGTCGCGAGAAGCTTTCTCGCTCGGACGCAACAGACTGAAGTCGCAGAAAGAAATAAAGCCCTGCCGCTGCGAGCGACGCAGAACGCGTCTGCGGGCAGCCGTGCGGTGCCATTGTTCGACCGATCGACCGCCGGATTCTGGCGAAAGGAAGATATAAAGAAGAGAGATAAAGAAAGAAAAGAAAAAGAAAGAAAATAAAGAGAAAGAAAAGATAGATAAAGAACCTCCACCGTCGCGCGACGGCCACGCCGCGAGCAGCTGCTCGCAAAGACGGCTGACCGTGCGCCGACGGTGAAGCGAGTCAACAGCTCACTTGCCGGTCGGACGCGGTCCTTGAATCGCTTCAAACGATGTCAATGCGTCGTCAGAATCGGAAAAATCCATCCGGCGCTGGCGCGTGGTAGAAAAAAGCTAGCTAATTTTAAGGTTGTAAGCCCAAACAGCGGGTAGCCGCAACGTTTGGAGCGATGCTGGCGATTCGCGACGTCGACGCTCGCGCCGCATGTAGCCAAGGGTAACCGCTCAGGTGTTTCGTCCGGCGCACAATGCGTCGCCGCGGTTGCGTACGCGGTACAACGTTAACCTCAGGGAGAGTCCACTTAACGGGAAGCCGAGCGCGTTTAACGTCATTCCTTCAGTCCAGCTTGACGCAGCGACTCGTCTATCTCAAGATTCTATCCTAGTTTCTCTGTCGTTGCCCGAAAATGGTTCGAGTCGGCGTGCTGGCGGCAGCGGTCGCTGTCTTCTGCCTGGCGGCATTGACCAGAAGCGGCGAGCCACAGCCAGGCTGTGGCTCGCCGCCGCGGCCACTCTCCCGCGCCTGCTCTGCCTGACGCAGCTGCAGCGGCGTCAGGCAGAGTGACTCGCTAGTGGCTTGCGGCCTTACGAGTCGGCGGATCGTCGGCGCCTGCGGCGGCGGCGTGGAGGAAGCGCGGCCTGCCGCGGCCGCAGAAGCCGCGGCCGCAGAGCGTGCAGCGGAGCGCCATTTGATCGAACGCTCGGCACGCGGCAGATTATCGGCAGATCCCCGCGATCGCAGGTTTCCGGAAACCTGCGATCTGCGAAGGCCTTCCATGCCTTGCGGATCGCCGGCGCCAGCGCCCGAGGCGGCGGCGGCGGCGGCGGCGGCGCTGTCTGCCGCTCTGGTCTAGCCTGGAGCGGAGAGCATTTCTTTAGATTACACCGCTGCCCGCGGCGTCTAGTCAGAGATTTATTGGATCTAGAAAGTCGCCGACTTCGCATCCTGCCATTCCCGCCCGCAGGCCGCCGCCGAAGGTTTGGCGGCGGAGCGCCTCTTCCGCAGGCGGTTCGCAGCCGCCTCAGCCGCAGCGCAGCCTCGTTCTCGCGGCGGCGGTGGCGGTGCCGTCGCTCCGCGTCGCGGCGGTGGCTATCCGTCACCACAGCGGCTGATGGGCTGTCTCCAAAGACGGCGTTGCCTTCGTGCTGAGCCAATTTCTTGTCCTATAGCTTCAGCAGCGAGCTGCTACGTCTGTTTGACCTCGGGCAACTACAGCTCCGGCTGCAATTGCACCGATGCCTCCCCGGCAAGGGACATGGCCGTGTCCAATTCGAGTGCCTGCGTAGCGTGCGGCAAGTTCAAATGGTCGTGGACCATTTCAAGTACGTGCGTCGCGAGTCGGAGTCGCAACATTCGGTCGGGCGGCGGCGGCTGCGGCCGTGTCGCGAACCGCATTCGGCCGCCGTTCTTTGGTCTAGTGCAATCCACTCAACGCCGGTGCCATTGGGCGGTGGCGGCGGCGGCGAAGGCGGCTCCCGCGTGTCTCTTAAGGAAACCTTTGAAAACCGTCTTGAGGAATAATAATAATAATAATTCACTTGATAAAGCGCCCTCAGAGAACTTAATCTCTCTCTAGGCGCTTTACATTTGCTGTAAAGTGAAATGCAATTGAATGGTGAGTAAAATCATGCTTGAAAAACAAACGAAATGAATAATATGGTTAGGGTGACATGCACAGGGTCAGCATGCAAATGTGGTTAGTGGCAGCATGCACAGTGTCAGCACGCATGAGCACATGAAGGACGAATCACAGGGACCCACTAAATGCTCTCCTAAATAGGTGTGTTTTTAGGTTCCTGTTAAATGTGGTCAGGTCAGGGGATGTTCTGACGCAGGTCGGGAGGGAGTTCCAGGCTTTGGGAGCATACGAACTAAATGCACGGTCTCCAAAGGATTTAAGGTTTGTATGAGGTATTTCTAGACTGTTGGATTCCGAAAAGCGGGTGGCACGATGCTTGGCCTGACGGGGTAGTATATCTGACAGATAGGCTGGAGCCATAAAATGAAGGGACCTAAAAGTGAGCGACAAAACCTTGAAGTCAATCGCCGCGTCTTCGTAGCCACAGCCGCATGCTAAGCACTCAGCGAGTAGGTGACAGTATGGAATCCAGCGAAAGGAATGCAGGCTGTCGTTAGCTAAACCCAAAAATGGCTGATTTATCAGCGACATGTTTCTATAATGCTACGGACAAGTTTGCGGATAAATTAAGGAAATTTTTCTTTCAAAGTAGAGCAGAGTCTCAATGAACGAAAGCTTGCTACTGTTTCCCATTTTCGCGAACTAAATGTTCCTGCCATTACCTAATAATAATAACAACGCATTTGATACAGCGACTTCAGAGAAATCAATCTCTTTCCGGGCACTTTACATTTGCTGCACAGGAAACACGATCGGATGGCACTTGCACTGCCTATCAAAACTATTCTAGCTGGTCAAAATGACCACCCACTATTGCCGTCCGCGGCACGTGAATGATAAATCCAGTTAAATTTTCTAATCGTGCTTCTAAATTTATGGAAATACATATTGGCATAAATATATAGATAAATATGCATATGCAAAGCAAGATTTTGAGCATCCAGTTAGCCGTTGCGTACACGGCGTCGTGTTCGCAGGTCATCGGGTGTGGGCTCACGTGCGTTCGAACGCGGAAGCACGTGAGGCTGCGTAAGTGCGTTGCAATTGCTGCCGAGATCTCGCGATGGGACGCGAAACTATTTAGCGAAGGCAGTCTGGTACTCTAGCCGAATGAGATTCGTAAGGCGACGCGTTTTCACAGCCGGTGGTCTGTGTCGCCGATTTTGACAGCACCTGCGAAGCGCTCATTATAGCGGCGCGCACACTGTTGGCCGCTCATGCACCCCTGCTGCTCCGTTGCCGACTATGAGCCAACGATGAGCGAGCATCCTGCGCTGGCCTGCCATCGGGCCGCTCTATCCTCGGCTCCGATCGCTTTCGGCCATTGCTTTTCCCAGACACGTCCATATCGACGACGTCCATATCAGGACGCGCGAGATCACAACGCCGAACTCGACGGGCTGCACGACCGCATTCATCTTGGGCCTCTCGATGACGTCGTGCTACTGCACCACTGACTTGTGCGACAGGCCTCCTGCTGCACTTCCGACGACGTCGAACGGTACCGCCATGGCCGTCTGCGTGGCGAGAGCTCGGAGCCTAGCGGCGCCGCTGCCGTCGTCGTCGACGTCGTCGTCGTCATTCTCGCTTCCCGTCGTCATTCTTTGTGTCATCGTCCCGCCCGCCTGCCGTCGCAGCGAGCTCGGCGGCGCCGCGCGATCTGAGCGAACTGCGGCCGCCGCAGCACCGTCGTCTGGCCGGCGGCTGTGGCGGTGGCTGCCGCGGCGGCGCCACCGTCGCTCCGCTCCGCGACCGCTTCTAACGATCGCCTCGTCGCTGGCTGACGCTCTGTCGCCGAAAGTGGCGGAGATTCCGTGAATGCATGATGCAACTCGCTCGTCCGCTCTATTGCAGCTCAAGGATTGAACTGCTACGTCTGATCAAACGCGGGCGCCTCAGCGTGGGCGGCACGTGCACCGACACTTTCTCGGCGTGAGCAAGACGGGCACCAGCGTCGCGTGCGGCAAGTCGTACACGTCGCTGTCCGTCGCGGGTACGTGCGTCGCGCGCATGCGGAGGCACGACATCCAGTCGGGTGCGGCGTCGGCGGCGGCGCCGCGGTGTCGAGCGGCCAGCAGCGATGACCGCGGCGACGGCAGCACTGAGTCGGTCATTTGCACGTCGACATCTCACGAACAGCTTTGAGCATGGATATTAATCGCGTTTTATTTTTACAGACGGTATATACAATAATATAAGATAACAATATATAAAGATATCATTATGATATACAGTATATATATAAATATTATATATCATGATATGTAATAATATATATTATATGCATATATACATATGTATATATTAGAGGGAGCAAAAATGGGAGTTCAAATGTTTTGCGATGAGAACTTTCTCGACCACGCCTTCTTCTTTACAGCGAGCATTTAAAAGGGCTCGCTGTAAAGATATTCAGCATCGACGTCTTGTCACCGTGGATACTAAGGCTGATCTTCTTGGCCCGATCGTGGTTAAGATTTTCCAAGTAATTTTAAATCCCAATTTAAATTAAGATTTTCCAGATGATAAACCCGTTAATGGCCTTTAAAGCTCCGTCGTTACTGTTGGCAGTCGTTACATCCGAATCACGACGTTAGTCGTTGCAAGATGTCACCCGAAGTGCTGTTACGGTCACAAGAGTGTGCAATCGACCTTGATAGACCGTTGTCTCGAAGAATAAAAGTACGAAGTTGGCCGGGAATATTAGTATTAACGGAGACCCTGCCTCGTATTTGCTGCTGAAGTGAAATCCGCGGTTATCGTCAAATAAATGAATTCGCCCACGTCTAAATTCTGCCGATAATTTTGCAGAGAACGAGGCCGGAAATTCCTCGCGCGTATTTGCTCCAGGCGTAGGCGCAATTTATAGCACCGAAGCCAACTGTTATGCTCTCGTCTTTCAAGTAAGGTCGTCTACGCAGGTGTTTGCAGTTGCTACAGCTTAAACCACCTCATCGCGGTTACTGTACGTCACTGTATCCACTGTATCCGCATGGCTCGTGAAAGAGGGCGGGGCAGGACGCAGATGTTTACGCTTTCTATGGTTCAGAAATTCACTGGACCCCTCAGAAATGGCCGCAGATGTGGTTGGCGTATTTATTCCGTTACTGTGTAACCGAGTAACTAAATCCTGCTGTAAGAAGGGCGGGGCGACGGCCCCACTTCCGCTCTATTAATGTAGTGCTTGACCGCTGATCGGCAGACTCAGGTTCCAGAATTGATTTTGTAGCGATGCGATAGCTTCGACACGAGTGGTTGACTCCTGATTCGGCTGATTTCGACCCGCAAACGAACACATTTCGAGCTTAAAACTGAAAGTGCGTTCCCAGACATCTCCCCTCGTAGTCAAAAGGCTTCCGAGGTGCCACTCGAACTCAAACAGTCGCTGCATGTAGGCAAGGTTATCAGCGGGTCACAAACTTTGAGCTGTACATATGATTTGCATAACTTGCAAAGATTCTGACTTCTACCTCCATAGTGTAACTCCCGTTAATTGCAGCAGACGAGGCGAGTATAGTGAGGCACGAGAGAGAGAGAGAGTTTCAGTTATTTATTCAGTAGCTTGAAACTTGGCAGTAATGGCCTAATTGCGTAATGACGAAACTGAAAGAGCGTACTTGGACATATACGATGTGAACCCTTGACTATAAAAGATGGGGAAGGGCATGCAGTTTCTTTTAAAACCAATTTAGCCTACTGAGGAAATGTAATTTAATGTATCTCCGTCTGTAACTCCATAATGGCACAAAGACTATGCAGGTGTTAAGCAAGAGAGTTGTGTATAACGCAACCTAAGCGGATTTCGGTAACCATCCGATAGCCAAAAGACTTCATCTGACGTAACAAATAGAAGGTATAAAGCATAGGAGAGTCAGGAGAGCAGGTAGGAAATGAGTTGCATGGAAGTAGCAGCTCAGGACCGATTAATTGGACGTGAGCCACAGTCGGCGGCCGGAGAGTAGTTGTCGTTGCGTAGGAATTGAGGAAGCGAGTTCCTCAGTCTAGGACCTGCAGAGCTAAAGCTTCTTTTGACAACTGTATTTAATTGGATCAATGAAACAGCTAATTTTTAGTTCACACAAGACCTGAGGGTACGAGTAGGCTGAAAGTGGGGCAGCAGTTCAGCTAATTGTGGAGGAGCCAAGCCGTGGTGGGCCTTGCGGGTCAGCGTAAGAACTTTGCCCTGTGTCCGTTGATCAACCGGCAGCCATTCTAGCTCATTTAGAAAATAAGACACGTGATCAAACCTCAGAGATTGGTCAACTAGACTCGTAGTCATAGTCGCAAACAACTGCAGTGGCCTTGTTGCTTTTTTTGGTACCCCAGCAAAAAGTGAACTACAATAACTTAGTCGAGACAGAATGAGAAAGTTAGTTAAACATTTTGCAAACCAACGTAAAAGATAGCTCTTAATCTTAGATATGGATCGGTCGTGATGGCAAGCTATAGGAGCGGTCTTTTAAATGAAGCTTTTTAAAATTTAGTCAGTCCTTTAAAACGACACCTAAATTTCATGCACGTGGTGACGGTGGCACAACACAATCATTTATTAGAAGATAAAAACCTCCTAAATCCAGCCACGCACTCTGAGTTTCCTATGAGCAGCAGTTCGGCTTTATCTTCGCTTAGCTTTAAGAAATCTTGCCAGATCTAGGAGTGAATTTCGGCAAGGTAAGTATTCAGCTTTTCAGTTGCTGCAGCTGATTCTGACGGTTGGGATGACAAATGCAGCTGAGTATCGTCAGCGTAAAAGTGATATCATATTCTATGAGCCTTAATCACTATCCCCAGAGGTTGAGTATAAATGGAAAACAGCAAGGAGCCGAGAATGGACCTTTGAGGGACTTCATGGGTGACCGGTCTCGTGGGCGACACTTGAGCCCACGTGACACGAATTGAACACGATCAGGCTAATGCAATTTAAACCTCGCCAGTGCCTCATCTGCTAGACCGCTCATCTTCTTAATATTTCAAGTAGCACATTGTGATCAATGGCATCGAAGGCAGCTGATAGATCTAGCAGAGCTAGGGCAGAGAGTGACATTCCCATCGTCGCTGACCCATAAGATGTCTTTGTCACCACGGAGGAGAGCAGTTTCAGTGGAGTACTGCCTCTTAAAACCTGATTGAAATTGTTCTGGCATTTTATTCTTTTCAATATGAGCTATCAGCTGCTTAGCGACGATGTGCTCAAGAATCTTTGACCAAAAAGGAAAAAGGAAAACAGGGCGATAATTTGCAAGAACGTGTGTATCTGGTCTAGGCATTTTAAGTAACGGTCTAGCGATAGCCGATTTGTACTACGACCACTTTTTGCAAAGAAGCACACAATATATTGGTTATGGCAGGGCTAGAAAGGTTTGCCAGTGATACCACAGAGATGATGCTATAGATTCTTCAGGATATGGTCTCTTTTTACCAGGCCTTATTGAAATAACCAAGTCGCATGCAGAAACCTCGGAGAATCCTTACGGAGGTCACAGATTGCGATTCCGCAATCGCTTTACTCGGAAGGGACTTTACGGTGGCACAAATATGCATGTTTTTTTCGGTAAATAAGGCTAAAACCTTTTCGGCTGAGCCGTTAATAATTGAGGAGTCAGAACTCTCAGCATTTGCCAGTAAATTGTTAACCGTCTTATAAATATGTTTTCGGTGTGACTGGCAGGACTTCGGTTTTCGAGTAAATAAGAAGCCCTGGCTTTAAGCTTCCGGCTGAAAACTCAAACGAAGTCTTTGAAATTGACTAATTTTGCATCGGACCCAGATTTCTCAAAACGATGTTCAAGCAGGCACTTTACACGGTGCATCTTTTGAAGTTCTTTTGCGAATTGAAAGGAATCTCCTCGACTCCGTACAGGAACAGAACGCTTGTCAAGAAGAGAATGCTTGTCAAGGGCACTCTCAAGTGTCATGTTAACTGCATCAGTGAGAGTATCGAGGCTGTCGGTCGAAACTGGGTGCAGATCAAGAAGACCTGCATTACAGACAGATATAGGAAATTCGTCTTAGTCAACCTTTTGAATTTACGTCGCTGGACAAAGTTGACATAACTCTGTGCGTACAGCAGAGCAGGAACAATAAACGAGAAACCAAGCCGCGAGGACAAGCGGAGTAAGCACGAGGTAAATGATTGGACATCCATAATGATCACGAGATGTAGGATATGGTCACCAACATGGGTAGAATGATTACTATGATAGACCCAATCAAAATTCTCCAGACAGTCGAGAAACGAGCGTACCTTGCTGATGCTATGGTCTCCAACGGGAATACTGAAGTCTCAAGCAATCAGCAATGGCCTGTCACACACGAATACGTTCACGGGGAACTCCGAAAAACTCGTCTATAAATAAGTTTAGACCGTCAGCAGGAGGTCGGTATGTCACAACTGTGAGAGGCACTGTCTTTGACGAGGACCTGATTACAACTGATTTAAACGATGACCCATCGCTCGCTCAGCTGCTCGCTCACAAATTTCCCTTTTAGCTAGAAAGCTTTGACGGAACGGGTGGCGTTCGCTTTTTCCGTTCTCAAGCTGACACTCACGGGTCGCGCCAGTCGGCAGACGCTTGGAGCAGGGTCGAGCAGGGCCGGCTCAGGGGCGGCTTTCTCGTGGTTTCTCGTGCCCACTTCGGCGAATAGCGCGCCGCGGAGCGTTCGCTCTCTGTGCTCTGAGCGTGCGCTTCTCCGGCGCGATCGAGTGTTAATGACGATCGAGCGTTAATGACGATCGAGTGTTAATGACTATCGATCGCGATCGAGTGTTAATCGCGATCTGCGTTAATGACGCTTCGCCGCGGCGTCGCCGCACCTTCGGCTGAGCTTCCGCCTCGTGGCTCTCACTCCTTCGACGGACTTTCGACTCGCTTCGCCGTCGTCCCGTCTGGCGGCGCTCGTCTTGTCCGCCAGCCGATGGCACTGCTGCCGCGACCGAGAGCGACTGACCGAGCTGGGTGAGCTGGTTGAGTTGTTCGGTGTCGCGCACGCTGCACGAGACGCTCTCTCGCTCGGACGCGGCATCGCATCGCGACCAGCTGAGAGAGGTGAAAGAAACGCCAGCCGCTCCGAACGGGGCAGCAGCTGGCGAGTCTAGCAGCTGGCGAGTCTAGCAGCTGGCGAGTCTAGCAGCTGGCGAGCGGCGACGCGCAGTGGTGCGCCGCTGCTTGACCAATCGATCACCGGACTCTGGCGGAAGAACGAAAGAATTACTCTTCCTCCGTCGCGCCGACCGCTCGCCAAGACGGCGGGCTGCCCGTCGTCTCGGCGCGCGGCGGGTCAACAGGTCGCTCGCAATTCGGACGCGGTCTTTGGATCGCTTCGAAATATGTCAATGCGTCGCTAGAATAGGAAAGAAGCCGTCCACCGCACCTCCGCGTGGTAGGCGAGAGCCGAAAGCAGGCGACGGCGGCGTTCGATGCCAGGGGTATTCATATGCCAGGGTGGTGCTAGAATAGGAAAGAAGCCGACCGCCGTGCCGCCGTGCGTTAGGCGAGAGTTGGCTATTTTTGTCGGGCCCAAACCGTTAGCGGCGTTCGAGACGCTCGCGAGCGAGTAAAGAACGCGACGCGTCGCGTCGCGTCGCCTAGCGTTCTCTCGGGTCGTGCGAGCGACGCGATCTGATCATATTTGCAAACGTTGCAAACGCCGGATCTAGAAAAGTGCAACCGCTCAGCTGCCGCGTTCAGGGCTGCACAATGCATCGCGACGGACGCGCACGCAGTACAATATTTAACTAAAGGAGAGCCCCATTCAACGGGAGGCCGTGCATTTAAGCCGTCGTTCGAGTGCCGCCGCCATTAAATGGGTTCATTGAGCGGCAATCGAGCGGTGTGGCTGCCTCCACTGCAAGTGCCTACGATGCGTGTACGACGCCAGCTGCCGCTAACGACACATCTCTGCCTCGATCTCAAACTTAATTTTCCTCCGTCAATTTATATCAGCTCTAGCCGCAGAGCCACACCATCAGACTCAACCTATGCAACGAATGCGACGCCGGATCCAGCTATTGTGCTGCCGACTCGAATCGGAGCCGGAAGTGAAGTCGCACAGGCACAGGCGATCGCGATGGGAGCCAGGGGCTGCGGCGGCACGTCGTGGAGGGCGTGTTCTTGTGCTCTTTTCCGACACGCTCAGAGAAGTCGTAATCTCTCTGTTCTCTGGTTCGATTCTGAATGATGAAAGCGGAGGACAAAACGTCGCTTTTACTCGTGTAAGACGAAAAGATTGGCGGCGGCATGCGGCGGCCGCCTCCCTCCGCACTCCCGCCGGTACTCACTGGCAGCGACTCGGCCTTGCAGGAAGCAACTGCGGGAGCAACGACGCCGCTCCTGCACTAACCACTACGCAAAATCTCGCGCCGTGGAGCGCGCGAGCGTGCTTGGTTTCGCGCGAACGCTCCTCTACAGATGGAGATTCCCTTGCGACGACTCTTGAATGTAATGTATCTGCATCTTTAACTCCACAAAAGTCATAGATACCATGTGGGTGTTACGCAGGAGAGTTTTGTACAGCCCACTCACAGCCTAGACGGCTTTCGGTACGCATTGAAGCAGAGTCGCCGCGCCTTCAGCTGAGCTGGCGCGTCGCCAAGCCCGCTCGTTTGAAGCTCTCGCGGCGCTGGACGGGCGCCACCAGATGGCGCGCGCGCGCCAACATCAACGCACAAAGCCGCTTTTCTCATCCCAGCCGCCGACAGTTCTGAACGGCACTAAACGGAGCTAAATGACGCCGACGGTACTAAACAGTGCTAAAAGGTGCCGTCGGTGCCGCCGACTCGGTCGTGGCCGCGGCGAGTAGCGATCCACTCGGTCGCCACCGTGACCGAGAGAACTCGCACGAGAAAGGTTTCGCGAGGATGCAGCACCAAAATGGACAGATAAGAATCGCTAGCCGCTACGAGTTACTCAGCGCTAGCGAGCGTCGACGGTCAGTGGTGCGCCGAAACTCGAGCGATCGGCCGCCAGACTGGCGCAGCGAGTCAACAGTTTGCTCGCCGACAGGAAGCGGTCTTTGAATCGCTTCGAACGATTTTAACGCGGTGCTAGAATCTGAAAAAAGCCGTCCTATCGACGGCGCACGGTAAACAGACGCTAGCTAATTTTAAAATTAAGAGCAGCCCGAACACCTGGAGGCTGTGCCGTTTGGATCGATTCGCGCAATACGCCCAGTCTATGCTCGTGCCGTATGTAGTCAAGGGCAACGACTCAGATGCGTCGTTTGACGCACAATGCAACACCATGGGAGCTTAGGTGGTACAATAT
Organism: Cristatella mucedo; assembly: GCA_009760855.2. NCBI lineage: Eukaryota > Metazoa > Bryozoa > Phylactolaemata > Cristatellidae > Cristatella > Cristatella mucedo. The sequence continues at coordinate 2,826 of WPIO01000230.1, read as the reverse complement.
TTAACTTAGGGAGAACCCACTTAGCGAGAGACCGATCGCATATATAGTCACTTTCTGTGCATCCCGTCAACGTGGCGAGTAGTCTCTCTCTCTCGACTTTCGGTGCCCAAAAATGGCTCGAGTTGGTCTGCTGGAGGCTGCGGCCGCTCTCCTTTGCCTGACGACATTGACCGGAAGCTGTGAGTCGCAGCTGCGGGGCCTGGCGACTGGCGAGCTGTGTGTGCACGTGCCAGCGTCGACGCGCGGGGCCGTTCGTCTCATCCGCCCGCTGCCGACGGTGCTAGTGCAGTGACCGAGAGAGCTAGCGCTGGAAAGTTTTTGCAAGGATGCAGCACCAAAATAAAAAAGATATAAATAAAAATAGATAGAAATCGCAGAAGAGAAACGCTAGCCGCTTCGAGCGACGCTGCACTAGCTGGTGTCGATGTGCAGCAGTGCGCCGCAGTTTGAGCGATCGGCAGTTGGACGAAAGAAAGACTCTTTTTTGCTCTGAGCTCTGAAAGAACTCTGAAAGATCTATCTTTGAAAGAGCTGTCCCTGAAAGTGCTCTCTTCAGAGCTCCGAAGAGCTCTGAAAGCCGGACGAAAGAAAGAGCCGGACGAAAGCCGCTGTGCCACGCCAGCCGCTCGCCGAGACGGCGGACCGTGCGCCGGCGGCGCAGCGAGTCAACAGTTCGCTCACCGACAGGACGCGGTCTTTGAATCGCTTCGAACTATTTAAATGCGTCGCCCCCGCAACGGTAAACAAACGCTAGCTAATTTCAAAGTTAAGAGCAGCCCAAACACGTGAACCCAGAGCCGCTCGATTTGATGCACGCGATTGGCCCAGTCTAAGCTCGCGCCGTATGTAGCTAAGCTAAGCCACTCAGATGCATTGTTTGGCGTACGATGCGTTGCCGTGGGAGCGTAAGTGGTACAATATTTACCTTTGGGAGAGGCCGATCTTAGGCCCACTTCCCGATAGGCCGATCGCACACATATATATATATATATATATATATATCACTTTCTGCATATCCCGTCAACGTGGCGAGTAGTATCTCTCTCTCTCCCTCTCGCTCTTGACTTTCGGTGCCCGAAAATGGTTCGAGTTGGTGTGCTGGAGGCTGCGGCCGCTCTCCTTTGCCTGACTGCATTGACCGGAAGCGGTAAGCCGCAGGCCACAGGCGACTGGCGAGCTGCTGCCGTCGCCGCCTCACCTTGCTGCCTCGCCTTTGGCGACAGACTCGCGCACGGCTTGCCTTATGACCCTGGCGGATCGTCGGCTTTAGCAGTGGCGGTGGCGGTACGAGCTTCCAGCAAAGTGTTTCTCTATTGAACGCTCCGCTGCAGGCTATACGCGTCGTAAGCTATTCGTTAGATCCAGAAAGTTGGACCAAGACAAGTGAAGCGCCAGGATGGAGAGAGAGAGCGAGAGACACAGAGAGAGAGAGAGAGAGAGAGAGAGAGAGAGAGAGAGAGAGAGAGAGAGAGAGAGAGAGAGAGAGAGAGAGAGAGAGAGAGAGAGTGAGTGAGAGAGAGAGAGCGAGAAAAAGCGTTAGAGAGCAAAAGAGAGAGCGAGAGAGATCTAAAGAGAGTTAGAGAGTGGGACGGAGAGAGAGAGAGAGAGCGAGAGAGAGAGAGAGAGAGAGAGAGAGAGAGAGAGAGAGAAAGACAGAGAGAGAGAGATGGTTAATGGACTTGTGCTAGTGTCCATTCGCCTATGTTGCTGAGCTGCAGGTAAATAAGCTGATTTTTATTTATTCATTCTTTTTTTATCTATTCGTGTATCTTTATCATTTTATTTATTTTTTGGCCTGCGAAGAAGCTAAACGGAATGAGTAAGCAGAACCAACGTCCACGCTCGTTGGATTAGCACCCGCCGGCCGTGTCGCGGCGGCGGCGGAGCGCTTCCCGCGATCGAGCATCGCAGCGCAGCAGGCACGCCGTCGCAATCGCCATTGCTCGATGCCGCGGCCTCCGCCTCTATTGGTGTCGCTGGCGCAGAGAGTCAGATTCGCTCTGTGCGGCAAATATTGAGAGCGCTCGAGCGCTTGAAGAATGATGCAGCTTTGCGTCGCCGCTCTTTTGCAGCTTCAGGCGGTTGCACTGCTACGCCTGCACAAACGTGGCCGGCGCAACATCGGCGGCACGTGCACCGATCCTTGCCGTCGGCGTCTATGACAAAGGACCCAGCTGTACCCGTGGCAGCAAGTCTAACAGTCCATATCCGGTACTCCTTCGCACGATCTGGCGGTCACGTTTTTTTGTGGCGGCGCGGCGGCTGCTCTGCTTATCGTTCTTCCGCGGCGGCGGTGCGCGGTGGTATCGGTTCATCGCGACCGCTTCGCCGCTGCCGTCGGACAGCTCGGCGCAACATCGCCTCAGTTTCCCAAGGAAATATTTTTCTTCTTGCGGCCCGTTTCCTTCAGGTCCCTGCCGGCGTGTTACACCCTTAGCTTAGGACTTTCTTAGCCATCACAGAGTGGCTGACAGTGGGAAATCCAGTGGAAGCACTGCACGTTTACATTAGCTCGGTGTAAAATACGGCCGAGTTCCCAACGACTCATTTAATGCAGAAATTCAATGAACGAAAGCTTGAACTCGTGTTTCTCCTTTTTTGTATAAGCTAAACCTTCCATAGTGGTTGAACGCGAAAATCCTTAGCCGACATATCTTTTTTGGACACGCCTAAAGAGAGCTCACGAGAAACGCAACATTAGCAGACATCGTCCATTCGGCGCCCATACCAAATGGACCATGACAGCTACTGCCGCGCGCCTTTGCAGCCAGCGCTCAGTGTCATCTATTTCGTCAGCGTCTGCGGCACGCTCTTTACAGTGCTGAC